>SJYC01024337.1:0-83136 GCA_006408675.1 Madoqua kirkii | reverse complement strand
CCATAGACTGTAGCCTACTAGGCTCACTGCCCATGGAATTTTCCAGGCAAGAACACTGGAGTGGGTTGCCATTTCCTTCTCCAGGGGATCTTCCCAACCCAGGAATCAAACCTCAGTCTCCTGCATTGTAGGCAGACGCTTTTACCATCTGAGTCACCAGAGAAGTCTAAGAATCATTATTAACTAAAAGTATGTTGTAACACAACATACTGTGTTACACATATATATGTTGTTAATATGTGTGACACAATTTTGTGGATTTTTTGAAGCTTTAAAAACAAAATGAAATTGTCCATTTTACTAAGGATATTTGGTGATTCTACAGGGAATGGAATTGATTTCTGTGCTGTTTAATGTGATCTAATTATGTTAACTTATATTAAGTATTAAATGTTAACTGTAGTTTTTTTAAAAACTGGAAGTGTTTCTATGAAAACTTAGGTATACACTAATAATTTTTCAAAAAACTTTAGATTTGGCTTCTTTATCCAAATGGTTTATGTTTGATAATTTTCAGCTGTTTTATGGGCTTCCCTGGTAGCTCAGCTGGTAAAGAATCCACCTGCAATGTGGGAAACTCCAGTTTAATTCCTTGGTCGGGAAGATCCCCTGGAGAAGGGTTATGCTACCCACTCCAGTATTCTTAGGCTTCCCTGGTGGCTCACTTGGTAAAAAAAAATCCACCTGCAGTGTTGGAGACCTGCATTTGATCCCTGGGTTGGGAAGATCCCTTCCCTGGAGGAGTGCATGGCAACCCACTCCGTTATTCTTGTCTAGAGAATTCTCATGGACAGAGGAGCCTGGCGACTACAGTCCATTAGGGGTAGCGAAGAGTCAGACACGACTTAGCCATTAAGCACAGCACAGCTGTTTTATATTTCAGAAATTATCATGACACATAAATTAATCACTGTTAAAGCTGTAACTTGGAACTTTTTGCTTCAGTTATAAAACCACACAGCAAATTGTATGTTCCTTTTATAAAATGACTCATGTCATTTTCCACCCAAAGACTCACTAGTCATTAGTTTAGAACACTTTTTTCTTGTGTGCCAGAACCACTGGAAAAGACAGAATTGAGAAGAATTTATACCCTAAGAGTGCAGCAGTAAGCACATACATTTGTATTCTTTTACCAAGGAAGATACTTAAGTTTACCACCCCATTTTTTTTCTCCAAAGGTGTATGTATTCCTTGATGATACCTATGGTTTCTGATTATATCAGGGAGAAAGCCCCAATTCAAATGTAGTTTTCTGTAGCACTTTCCCTGGATTTTTTCTAAGTTCTTTTTGAAGGGAAAGGTAGTGTGGAGACACATACAGGTAGATAAAGGAGCAGAAAGCAGCAGATACTAAGAAACTTCAGGTTGGAAGTTTTCTGTACTGTCAAAAAAAATTTGCATAAGCCAACAAGGATTGTGAAAGAAAACCTCAGAAAATTGAAATTGAGTGTAAACAAAACCTTGCTGACAACAAAGAAGAATTAATGCAAGAAACTTCGAATGCAGTACTCTGAGCACCATCCATGGGATGTACTCTGAAGACAAAATTAGCTGCAAAAGAAAAGAATCTTAAACTTTACTTAGGAGATATTTTAGTGATATTGGTGTGGTATTTTGGAAACTATTTTTACGTGTATTATAGGATAAAGCAAATAAGTAAATATACTAATGTTATCGGGAAACAGATTCTCTTGTAGGAGAAGGGAAATACAGGTATAGATTGAGGGAAGGAGAGGAGAACACTGATGTACTACTGGAATTGGAGGTATGATGTTAAAAAAATAAGACACAAATGCTCAGTATACGCTGAGGGCGCTGAAGCAGTGATACCCAGTAGCAGTGAGCATATATAGCACACGCATCTGAGTTTCTAAACCCCCTTCCCCAATAAAAGGAGTCAGGTTTTGGTCCTTGGGAAAATGACTGATTCTAGGGCCGAGACAGAAAGTACAAGGTGAGCCTGGATTATCAATCCTGGCAATAAAGGAAGTATTCAAAAATTTATGGGAATAAGTCAGAAATACCCAGAAGTCAGCTTATGGGCTTGCCAAATATGAGAAATTTTGAGTTGTCAAAAAGAATAATGGTGACAGATTTTACATATTGATTTTATTTTTTAAAAAATCACGAGTCTATATTGAGCCTTAAAAAAGAGAGTTGGAGAAAGGAGGCAGATGGGAAGGCATCACTCCAAGAATATGAATTAATACAAATGCAAATGGCTGGACTATTCTGGACCCACCAGTATAATAAATGGCTTACATAAGAATCATCAATAGATGCCAGATCCTTGGGGTAAATAGTTATTAGGGAAGAAGATACTGATATACTCTGTTTATTACTTATTAAAAAATGTGCTTTACAGTAGAAAAATCCAGCAATAACCATCTTAACCAAATGATGAGATTTTAATCACTGGAAAATGGAAAATAACATTTTGCTTCCTGATAAAATGTACCGAGGGCACAGCAGTATGTCTGTACATTCCTGCTAGAAATATTTAACCTGAATTTAATCATGATAGATTTTACATATTGATTTTATTTTTTAAAAAATCACGAGTCTATATTGAGCCTTAAAAAAGAGAGTTGGAGAAAGGAGGCAGATGGGAAGGCATCACTCCAAGAATATGAATTAATACAAATGCAAATGGCTGGACTATTCTGGACCCACCAGTATAATAAATGGCTTACATAAGAATCATCAATAGATGCCAGATCCTTGGGGTAAATAGTTATTAGGGAAGAAGATACTGATATACTCTGTTTATTACTTATTAAAAAATGTGCTTTACAGTAGAAAAATCCAGCAATAACCATCTTAACCAAATGATGAGATTTTAATCACTGGAAAATGGAAAATAACATTTTGCTTCCTGATAAAATGTACCGAGGGCACAGCAGTATGTCTGTAACATTCCTGCTAGAAATATTTAACCTGAATTTAATCATGAGGAAGTAACTGTTTTTGAGTCCCTAAGTTTTGTCTGACTCTTCTGCGACCCTATGGACTATAGCCCACCAGGTTCCTCAGTCCATGGGATTCTCCAGGCAAGAATACTGGAGTGGGTTGCTATGCCCTCCTCCAGGGGATCTTCCCGACCCAGGGATCAAACTCGCATCTCCTGCGTTGGCAGGCAGATTCTTTTCCACTGAGCCACCAGGGAAGCCCTGCAAAAAAGGACATTACTGCAGTACGTATATGGATAATGACAGTGTTAAGTTCTTAGGTGTGAAGAGGGAACTGGATAGGAAGGAGAATGTTCTTAGGACAGACATTGTATCTTCCTGCAGCTTGCTCTTATAGTTCTGGGCGTGGGTAGTCAAGGTGGGGATGCGTGGGTAGTCAAGGTGGGGATGTTTTGCAGAGAGAGTGAGGGGAGAGAAGAAGGAGAAAACAAATGTGGCAAAACATTACCCCAGGCAAAAGCAAGCCAGTTGCATTTAGTAAAGATACATTTGTCTGCTGTTTTTTCTTGTATAATGCCTGTGTGTTGCTGTTTTTTTTCCAATTGTAAAATAGTTGTTCATTGCCTGATCATTTGGAAACTATGGAAGACTATCAATATCATCCCTAATTCTGCCTATGGATATTCCTTAATGTTGAATTAAGTTGTAATCAAAGGTTATATATGATTTTTTCTCTTCTGTTTTTGCTAATGTGTTCTCTTTTCCCACATACTTGAATCCGTGTCTTTGGAAATGTGACTTTGAAGAGCTCCATAATTTTCCTTCATTTGTTCAACCATTCACTTACTGAATATTTGGATTGTTTCCATTTCCCCTAATTTAATATTTCTCTAATGGACATTCATATTCTTTTTTTCTGCCTCTCCTTTTTATACCCTGAAGATATCCTCCTATGAGAGTGTATAGGACATGACCATTGTTTATTATAGCTGTTTGGTAACATAATATAAAAAACTAGTGGTATTATAGTATTTATTTTATAATGGCGCACATATTTTCTTACCTAGAACTATGATGATGATTTCAATGAAAATGGAACTGGAGAAGGAGTAAAGATTGACCCGGAAGATACCAACGTAAATCAAAACAGTGCCAAAGAATCAGAGATAGTCTCCAAAAAAATGTTGGGGTCACAGAGACTGCGGAACTGTGCGATGACCGCAAAACTGAGGCTAAAAGGTAAGACAGAGTCACGTGTTGTTTTCTAGTTACTTAATACTGGTAAGTGAGGATGGCTTTTCATATATCAAGTAAAATACCCTTTCCCATGGTGGACACTGGGAGTTGGATGTATCTGTGACTTATTCATACACATGTATGTCTACCAAGGATGATGTTGGAGGGAGATTGCTAAACAGTGTGCTCAGACGTTTCAGCAGCATGGCGCAAAGCAGAAAGGAGTTTCATGGACCAAGTTTCTGTTTTTCTCATCCTGGTGAAGTCCTTATTTTGTGCTGGGTCAGTAATCCTTGGCAAGGCTACAGACAAGGCCATGCTCCACTCACCCGAGCATCATTGCCTGAACTTCCACACTCCAGCCAGGCAGCCTGCGTTCGGCCCCAGCACAGGGCATCAGGGTAGATGTGCCAGCTTGGGGCCTTCGCTCCCTGGATGCCCAGGAGTCATGGTGCTGCCCAGGCCTCCGGGGTTGGCCAGGGGGAGGTCTCAGATGAGTGGTATGGGTGCCTTGAAGACTGGAGAGTGGAAAACTGGAAGAGGGGGTTGCGGCCACTCTGATGTTCAGTGTGTGTCCCCATCTTACGAGGAAACTGAGTCTGGGGTAAATGACTTGCCCTAGGACAAAAACTGGTAAGTGGAAAGGCTGCCTGACTACATGGAGGACCCAGCTCTGCTAGTTCATTTATTTTCCATATGACTTCTGTGTGGGTTTAAAAACCATTGGGGAAGGAAAAGGGGTACTCAGTGCTCACAGTCAGACTTTGGCAACCACTAATAAAATTCCTTTTCCTCACTTAATAATGTGAGAAAAAGAATCAGAATTCAGATGACCTCTTCCCTGCTGAGGAGTGGTGGAGCTGGGGTGGACACCCCGCCACCCGCGCTCCCCCTGCCCAGTGCCCCAACGACCAGTGCTTTTCTGCAGGGCCCTCTCTCCTCCTCCTCTACGGTGCACGGACACTAGCCGCCTACTGTGTGTGTGTGTGTGTGTGTGTGTGTCTGGAGTACATTTTTTTCCTTCTTATTTATTTTTTATTAACTGACATAATATTATGTTAGTTTCAGGTATATAACATAGTGATTTGACACTTATATACATTACAAATTGATACCACAGTAAGTCTGCTAACTGTCTCCATATAAAATTAGTGCAATTTTCTGGAGTATATTCATATGAATACATTATATCTCCCTAAAGTACATTTTAGAAATAAAGTCTTAGATACTAGCTTCAGAGATGTAGCTGTCTTTCATAATATGGTAAGTTCTTTGGGATTAGTATCCTAAATTTTCCCAAATTAGCCTAAATGCTGTTGGGTATATTTGTGGCCTCTGATGTTATTTTGTAAATTAGTAAATGTTGAATCTGTTGCCTTTTATGTCATTGTGTCTTTTTCTTGATATTTTCAAAGCTGACTGAATACTGCATAGTGTTGTGTCACACTCCTTATCAGCATCTTTTTTTTAAGAAAGATTTTCTTTACTTGTATTTATCTTTGGCTCTGCTGCATCTTCCCTGCTGTGCGGCCTTTTTCCACGAGCTGCAGGGGGCGGCGGCTGCTCTCTAGTTGCGGTGTGCGGGCTCCTCACTGCAGTGGCTTCTCTCACTGTGGAGCGAGGGCTTGAGTGCTTGAGAGGTTGCGGCACATAGACTCACTAGTTGTGGCTCCTGGGTTCTGGAACACAGCCCCAGCCAATAGTTCTGGCTCACAGGCTTAGCTGCTGTGTGGCATGTGGAATCCTCCTGAATCAGAGATTGAACCCATGTCTCCTGCATTGGCAGGTGGATTCTTCATCACTGAGCCACCAGGGGAGCCCCATTTGTCAGCATCTTTTGAATGTACAGACCACGTAACTTAATACAGACTCCTAGGTTCTGAGTGAAGAACTGTATACTTATGAAGCGCTTGACAGCATTTTAACTCATTGGCTATAACCCATCCCATCTGCTCTGTAAACATAGTTGCACTCACATTTCACCATAAGGCTTTGGCCAGCACAAAGGAGGGAAGGCACGAGAGCACTAAGGAGAGTGGAGACTCACATAGCAGAGTAAGTGGAGGGGCGCTCTGGAGTTAAGCAGGACAGGAGGAAGCTGAGCATGCCGGCTGGCAGTCTCTGGGCCGTAGAATACAGGGGAGAGAAACTCATCACATCAGCAGAAAGACGCTATCTTTTAATAAAAGAAAATGCTTTACATGTAACAAATTTAATCTATGAAAAATGCATTGCAGTGTCTGTCTTTCTCATTTCACTGTGGCACTGGTGAAATGTTTATCGTCAGCTGCATCAGGTTTAACAAGTTGTCTCTTAATGTCATAGATAATTTGTGAGCACTGTAGGTTGGCCATGAAGATGGTTTGCTTCAGTAAATGGAGTATTAAGTATGCATACTTTTTTTCTTTTACAAAAATATGCTGAATAAAAGTTCAAAGATATTTCAGAGGGCTTGCTTTATCTTGTGTTTTAACTTTTAAGTAAATTCCTTATTTTTTGTATCAAATTTGGTATCTAACGTTACCTTTAAAGTTGTTCATTTGAGATGTGAAAATTAATCCACTTGGCCATTAAAATGAATGAATTTTTCTTTAAAATGCACATTACTCTTTTGAATCTTCTTGGGTTCTAGATGACAGTTAAAAGGGCGGTATGTTATTATTGAATTAGTCTGAATTCTTTCATTTATTTTCCAGTGTTTCTAAACCCAAAGGAAAGAAAGCCAAAGATACTAAAAAGTCTGTCAGAGTACCTGCTGAACCACAGACAATGGTAAGTCCAAGCAATATTGACAGCTTTTTTCCCGTGGACCTCGTTGTTTAAACAGTGTAATCTATATTCTTGATTCTAATCTAAAGATTTAAGTGTGTACCTGGTGAACCCTTCACCTGCTGCATACATGTGGCTCCATCAGCAGTTTTCCTTGATGAATGTAAAATTTATTCAGAATATATGTGCCACTGACATTTTTTTCTTTATGGTAAACAGAGGCGCACTGAACATATCAGATTATACCAGAACAGTTACTGTTGTGTTTTCGTTACTTTGAAATCCAGGACCTTATTCTTATGGCATGTGCTGTTGAATTCTCAGGACCCTGAGAGTTGATGATATTGGTTAATGGAACTCAGTTTCCAAGAACAGTTGCCTCTGCTGAGTCTGTCTTGTTATTTTGCAATTGCTTGATATTTAATCTCAACATGAAAACATTGCTCTCAGATAATAACACTTGCTTTTATTATGATTTTTTCCCCCTTCTCAGAGTGATGTGCTTATCAGCTGTACAACCTGCCATAGTGAATTTCCATCCCGGAATAAACTTTTTGATCATCTAAAGGCCACTGGTCATGCAAGAGCACCTTCGTCCTCAACATCTTTGAACAGTATAACAAATAGTCGAAACAAGAAAGAGAAACGTAAAAACAGATAGAAATTCTGCCAATGCTTTTTTCTTTCAGTTGTCTCTAGCTTTTGAAACCAAAAACTGAACTGAAATCATCTAACAAGTTAAAATTTCGGTGATCTGCAACTTATTGCATTGTGGAAAATTATTTTGTATCTTGTAAAAACATTTTTTTTGTTTAATATATATTTTTTAAACATGTCATTAGTGACTTAATTCTACTTTTGCCATCTGAAATTGACTTGAATGTCCCCAAACAGGTAAATATTGTAAAGTATACATTCTTGACTTATGTTGGCTCATGTGGACATAAATGTACAGGGAGAATTAAATTATTTTAACACATACAAATTCTCCTTTCTGCTTTATTTTGTGAATTTCACATGAAGTATTTTTATATGATTCAATGCTTTTGTGTTTTGTCCTGCTTCATGATCCGTTGATGACTCAGATCATTTTAAAATCGTCATAGATTTTTTTCCATCTGATACCATGACTCCATTTCTGATTTTAAAACCATTTATAAATAACCTGTTGTTGATTAATGCACTCCTCCCACCCCCAGAGGATAATGATGAGTGGAAACTAATTGAACATACACGGTTGTTTTTCAACAGTAGTATTTCTTCAAGGTATATCTGTTTAACTTGAGGTTTTACTAGTAATTATCAGTAGGCTATATCTTTCGATTTTTCACCATGATTTGACTCATAGAGTTGAAACAAATTAATTTATAGGGTGCTTCCTCCTCACAAATGTGCACAGTGGCAGATATAAAGCATGATGAATTCAGGTGGCCCATGGTTCACAATGTATTCTGACTCTCATAGAGGATATGCTTCCTTGGATTTTTTTTTTCACTGTTTCAGAAGTTTTTTGTTTTTTCATCATTCAATGGAGAGATACTTTTTAAATGAAAGATTGTTCTCCAGGGCTGCTATTTATGCCACCTATTCTGTAAAAAAGGATGAATATTAAAAGAAATAGGGAGAATCTTTATGAGTGTGGTCGAGTACATGGATCAGTGATGAGTCAGTTTTTAGGATGGATTAAACAGGCAATGTTTTTAGCTGAACTTGAAAGTACTTTTGAACTCACTCGCTTTGAAATATATACTTGCTGTTCAGTGAGGTTAATTCTGTCCATATATCCTTGAATCATCAAATGAAGCAGTCTTTAGTTATGCATAAACTCTAAAACACAGGGTCCCTGATGGCAAGTTTTTCTGAACTGTTCGTGGATAATATTGATGATATGGATCCATTTTGTGTGATGGACTTAAAACTATGCATTTTTGGCTAAATTTTTTATCTTTTTCATTTTAGGTGTTTATTTTCTTTACCTTCTCCTCTTTCTATCTAACTTATTGCTAATTCTTTTTAATTGTTTTCCTTCATGTCTTGATCCCTTTAGAGGAAATACCAGCCAATTTTCTGTCTTGGGTCTTTTCCTCTCAAGTTTCATCTGAACACTCACCACCTTCCTGTAATTTGAGCAAGATGAATTGGTCGTAATCATGAACAGGGATATTAATGGACGGGAGGGCATATTAGTCACAGGTTATCATCAGAAAAGAACTGGAAGTCATCTGGAAAGGCAGATAGTGTCCTGCAGACGCCCTTCAGACCTCCCTTGCTTTCCGTGCAGTTACCAGCCCTGCAGGTGTATTTAAATTTATTCCTACTACATGTGAAGATCAGTTGGGGTTACTTGTCAGTTTTATTCTGATTGTCAAAAATCATCCATACTTTTTAAGAGATCTTCATCAGTTGTGATTGGAAATTAAGTTTCACGTCTCATCCTGTGTGTGCTGCTGATAAGTCATTTAACTTCTCTGAACTTCATGTTGCTTATGTCTGACCTAGTTGTTGCATAATAATATTGTCTCCATTTATCACACAGGATGATTATTAAGATCAAATACAGTAGTATATGTGAAAATGTTTTTTTTTAATGCAAAAACTTTACACACAGTGCTGGTTGTTGAATTGGATAAATTAAGCCTTTTCCAGTTAAAATATTTGCAGATAGCAGTATATGTGCTGAATTATATGTCCTTTGAGTTTTAAGGGAATTTCCAATCTACTTCTGAAGAGGAAGATAGAAACATATGTTATGCCAAGGGTAAAATGTTATTTTTGGTGACTCACAGACATTCAGTTTTGTCTGAGGCAGAGCAGAATATTGAAAAATATTTGAGCTCATATTTTACATTGATCTCATTTAAATCCAGTGGTAATTATTATCTTGATTGAAGTTAGTTCATGTATGGAAGATACATCTCTTGTTGGTTCTGGAAGGAGAGTGTCGGGGAAATCCCATTTTTTTCTCTCCATAATCTGTTCAATGATACCAAAGCTTGGGTTCTCCATAAAGTCCAATGAGAGTTTCCCTATTTCAAAATAGGAGCAGTATCCTTATCAAAAGCCCAACACTATAGGAAGTAAGATTGCATCAAAATGAAAAACATCTGCAGAACAATAGGCACCATAAGTAAAAAGACAAGCCTCACTCAGTCTGGGAGAAAATGTTTATGATACATGTAACTGACAAAGGATTAGTATCCCAAATACATTAAAAAACAAAAGAACCTCCTTTAAGTCAGTGAGCAGTTGACAGCTATGCGTTAATATGAAGTAGTTCTGAAAGTTCAAGACCCCTTTTAACAATTGAGAAGCCCAAACTGGTTTTCTGTTGGTAGGTTATGATAGTTAAAATAGAGGAATTTTAGAAGTATTAACTTACTGAAAATAATACATGTTAAATAACACTTATGGAAAGCAACTTTTTCAAAGTGAAAGTTTAATGAGAAGAGAGGCATTTGTTATACATTTCTGAAGATCTCTTTAATGTCTGGCTTAATGGAAAACAGTTGGGTTCTCATATCTGCTTTGCCGTCAGTCTGTTGCTCTATGTTTTGGTGAAAGTATATGAAGAAAATTGAGCCTCCTGTAGATAGGAAATTGGATAAAGAAGGACCTTGTGGACCGTCCCTAGATCTGCTAAGGTCCTCAGATCACATTTAGAACTGCTGCATTAGAAAAATGGGTAAAATACATGACCAGAAAAAGCTTGAGTAGTCAAACTATGAAAAAAGGGGATCATTATCAATAATAATCAGGGAAATAATGACTTAGTTGTTTCATGTGTTCAGATGGGCAAAAGGCAAAAAAGTCTCACGGGCTCAAGTGTTGGTAAGAATGGAGAAATGAGAACAGTTGCTTCAAAGTGATGGTGTCTATGACAGTGGAAGATGCACCCCCTGACTTGACAACTCCAGGGTAGTCTTAGAGGCTCACAGTTTCTGCAGAGTCACAGTGTGGGCACCCGCCCCAGAACTGCTGAGTGAGTTTGAGGTTAACACGACTTCTCGGGTGACTCCTTGCAACTTGAGAAGCAGCACTCTAAGGAACCCATGTGCAGGTGGACAAGACTCAGTGGCTGCTTACAGCTGAATTGCTTGTGTCTGGGAAAATTTGGAGACAGACCCTACATTTCCATGAACAAAAGAGATCATTGCATAATGGGTAATTATATGGCAAATGAACAGTTAAAATGAGTGGACTTGATATGTAGCATCGGTGGCTGGCACTTAAAAAAATATTGAATGAAAACATCAGAAGGTGACATGTATGCCACTTATATGTAGTTGTTTTTTTTTTAAGTACTGTTATTTATAAGGAGAGAATACAGAACCATCAGTGGAAAACACTTTAGAAAAGCAGTTGCCTCGGAAAGGGAGGGAGAGGAGTGGAATGGGGCCGTGGCAGCAAAGGCTCCCCATCTGAGCCAAGACTTCTGACTAAAATCTGAAGGAAGATGTTAGCATTGATTGAATGCTGAGTGGTGGCAATGAGGATTTATTACTCTAGTACCATGTTTTCATTAAGTACTTCAAATATCCAGAGAAATACAATTAGTGGTCCATTTCTTGTTAGTAGAAAATACACTTGCATGAAAGGGGAGATGAAGGATTTCAGGTCTACATTTTATTGGTGGCGTATTCATGAGCTCATTGGCAGAGGCTGTTACTTGTCTCTCTCAATTCCCTCCTTCTTTCAATTCTGATTTTTAATTGGGTGCAGGCCACCTAGAATCTAAAGATTACCTTCCCAGCCTCACATGCAGCTAGGTGTCAGTAAGTTCTGGCCAGTGATCTGAGCAACTTTGGGAATGTGTCCTCAAAGACCTAGGAGGTCCGTATTCCTTCCTTCACCAGTTTAAATAAACAGGTAATGACGAGCTTCCAGCTCCCCATCTGGGACCATGAGTCCTCACAGGAAAGTGCCATCCTTGACACTCTGAAGAACCCTACGAGCCCCCAGACTACTTGCCTCTGCGTTCCAGAGAAATAAACTGCTTTACTGAAACCTCAGTCGTTTTGCGTTTCCTGTTGCAGGTGGCTCACGTCCTGATTGCTTTTTTTAAATTGAAGATGGTTCAATCCTTGGGTCAGGAAGATCCCCTGGAGAAGGGAATGGCTATCCACTCCAGGATTCTTGCCTGGGAGATCCCATGGACAGAGGAGCATGGGGTCACAAAGAGTCGGGCACATCTGAGTGACTAATGGTTGATTTACAAAGCTGTGTTAATTTTGCTGTAGAGCAAAGTGATTCAGTTATATATGTATTTTTTTCTCTTTTATATTGCTTTCCATTATAGTTTATCTCAGGATATTGAATATAGCCAGTTGATTCTTACTTCAGCGTGTGTACAATTCCCTCCCCGTATGAGAGGCATGGTTTCAGCAGCATTGAGGACATGCGCTCTTAGCCCTGAGGGATCTGGGATCTAATTACAGTAGCAGCACTAACTGATCTTGGGTAAGGCGTTTAAACTCGTCTTTTTTTTTTTTTTTTCAATCTGTAATATAGGGGTGAAATCTTTGGCAGATTTGCAAAGGTGAAAACAACTGAGTGCTGTGCCTGGCACATAGTAGGCATTCAGTAACTTAGCTTTTACTTACTTTGAGGAATCTGCTGCTTTATAAGTTTCTTGCTTTATTTAACTTCACTTTGATTTCTGAAATCAACTAATGGAGTGGTAATTTGGGGAGAAATCCATAATTACATTGATCCTATGGTGTATTTATTTTTCAAGTACTAGTTTACATATTGAAATTCTTTCTGGCTCAAATAGAACACAATTTGTACAGACTAAAGCTAAAAATATGCTATTTCAATGTGGTCACTTGGACACTAATGGAGGCTGTCTTGTCAGTCAGTGATCCTAATGGTATTAGAAGACTCAGTACATTTGTGCAGATAATTACTTTGCCATTAAAATAAGTCAAGGCCCCAACATCGTTGATGTCCTTCCTTTCAGTATAAATAATTTGAATGTTATTTAGCGAAAGTTTCTAGCAATTTCAAAAATGAAAAGGTCATAGTATTTCCAAGCATTTGGGTAAAATGGTAGATAGCTAATCTATCTCTTCAGGTACTTATTTTCAAATTTAATAGTAATTCACACTTCTGTGTAGGAGGTAACAGTAGTCTCAGCATATTTCTCAGCAGAATTCCCAGCAGTTCTATCCAGTAGCGGAGTCTGTCTCTTATGATGTAGCTCCCTGTTTCTGGGACCGCCTGTCAGGGCTGTCTGCCAGAAACGCCATAGAAGGATGCCTGCCCCGGGGGTGGGGGATGCTCTGAGGGACAGCAGGGTCCAGGGCTGGGGTTCCCTGCCTGCAGTTCAGGGGAGCCCCACAGTTTGATGACGCCACTGGGCATCCTTTTAAAAAGCCAGTACTCCATACATATATTTTCTCTCCAAACTTGAATCGGGTTTTGAAAGTGTAGGGCCAACGCAGATGGCAGATGACTGCGAGGAGACAGAAAGCTTATCCAAAGTGGGCAGGCCCATCGACTGGCACGCTTTAGCTGAGATACGTGTGTCCATGTTCTGGGTCAGCCTGAGGGAAAGCTGTGCTGCTGCAGAGAGAGGTCGTCAGTGCTTTCCACACCCCCCCACTGGTGAACGCACGCTCAGTCATTCCGACTGTTCGCAGCCCCACGGACTGTAGCCAGGCTCCTCTGTCCATGGAATTTTCGAGGCAAGAATACTGTGCGTGTTGCCATGGCCCCTCCAGGGGATCTTCCTGACCCAGGGATCAAACCCATGTCTCTTGTGTCTCCTGCATTGGCATGCAGATTCTTTACTACTGAGCCTCTTGGGACACGATTAAACCAATCACTCCCGCCCCCACTTGGCTTCCAGCATTCTCTGCCCTCACGTGGCTGGAGCTGAGCCCAAGGGGATCCAGTCTCCTCCCTCATCCCAGCTGCTCCTTCCTGGGGCCTTTCCAATCCTGCTGCCCAAGGACCCTACCCATCTCAGGTCCTAGGTAATGGAATCCTTGGAGTAGGCACATGAGGGAGTCTTTTGAGGTTCCTCAAAACCAAGAGGCGGAGATGGTATTTCTTCCACTTACACAGAAGATCAGTGTGGAGAGACTGTAAGTCTTGAAGTTAGACTTACATAGGTTCAGACCCTGGCTCCAAATGTATAAGGCTTGTTAACTAGGACATACCCTGACCAAAACTTTGAGCCTGTTTCATTTAAAGTAGAGAGGTTAATAATACTCATTTGATAAGTTAGTGGTTGTGGCTCATGGTAAAGAGTTCGCCTATAATGCATGAGACCCAGGTTCCATCCCTGGGTCAGGAAGATGCCCTGGAGATAGGGCATGGCAACCCATTGCAGTATTTTTGTCTGGAGAATTCCATGAACAGAGGAGCCTGGTTGTCTATAGTTCATGGGGTCCCAAAGATTCTGGCAGAGAACCCTGTTGGGTAGTCCAAGAAACAGGGAGCTCATGTTAAGGCTGTATAATGTCACCCTTATTTAACTTATATGTGAGGAACTGAAGAGCCTCTTAATGAAAGTGAAAGAGGAGAGTGAAAAAGTTGGCTTAAAACTCAACATTCAGAAAACTAAGATCACGGCATTCAGTCCCATCATTTCATGGCAAATAGATGGGGAAACAATGGAAACAGCAAGAGACTATTTTGTTCAGCTCCAAAATCATTGCAGATGGTGATTGCAGCCATGAAATTAAAAAACGGTTGCTCCTTCGAAGAAAAACTATGACAAACCTAGACAGTGTATTAAAAGCAGAGCCAAAGGTCCATATAGTCAAAGCTATGGTTTTTCTGATAGACATGTATGGATGTGAGAGTTGGACCATAAAGAAGGCTGAGTGCCGAAGAACTGATGCTTTCAAACTGTGGTATTAGAGAAGACTCATGAGAGTCCCTTGGGCTACAAGGAGATCAAACCAGTCAATCCTAAAGGAAATCAACCCTGAATATTCATTGGAAGGACTGATGTTGAAACTGAAGTTCCAATACTTTGGCCACCTAATGTGAAGAACTGACTCATTAGAAAAGACTGTGATGCTGGGAAAGATTGAAGGCAGGAGGAGAAGGGGGCAAAAGAGAAAGAGATGGTTGGATGGCATCACTGACTCAATGGACATGAGTCTGAGCAAACTTGGAGATGGTGATGGACAAGGGAGCCTGGTGTGCTGCAGTCCATGGGGTTGCAAAGAGTCAGACACCACTGAGCAACAGAACAACCACACTGGGCCCATCCGGGTCATCCTGGATAATCATCTCAAGACCCTTAACTTAATCACTCTGCAAAGGCCTTTTTGCCTTGTGAGGAAATATTCACAGTTTTCAGGGATGAGAATGTAGATAGACGTTTGCGGGCCTAAAGTGCTTTCTGCTGCCTACCACAGGCTCCTCACTCAAGGGTCATTGCAAGGACTAAGATGTCAGTGCCTGGGGAGCAGGAAGCACTCAGCCTGGCGCACAGCTGTCTTGCTGGCAGGTCTTAGGTCTCGAGTAGACCGTGATCTTCCTGAGGGCAATGAGGGACTCGTCCTCCTCTGTCCTACACCATACCCAGGATAGTGCTGGAACCACCGCACAGCATCAGCAAACCTCTTGTTGGGTATTGTAAGTCCATGATCCCTGTGTGGCTCTGTGTGCAGCTGGGCCAGTTCCAACAGGCACTGTCCCTCTGTGGAGCCAGGTCCCAGTGGTGCTGATGTAACAGTCATCCAGTGAGAGTGCCCTGCTTTCCATCAAACAGAAGAAAGACCCGCACTGGCTTTATACACACTTGGTGAGAAGTTGAACCATAAAACTTCCTGTAAATCAAGACTATGAGCTTTGGGCAAGCCTAGCATTCTCCACCGGGCTCAGGATAGGCACAAGTTCCTGTGTCCACATGACCCCTCTAAAGCGAAATCATGCAGCTTTGAGATTACAGAAGCATCCAATTTGGTTTTCTTTTTCAGGAAATTTGAAATTTACCAGCTTCTTAATATTTTCCTCAGACCGTCACCTACTTTATAGGAGACAGACTCAGGATCCACGAGAAATGTTTAGTCACTAAATTGTGAAGTCACTAAATTGTGTCCAGTTCTTGCAACCCCATGGGAGGTAGCCCACGAGACTCCTCTGTCCATGGAATTTCCCAGGCAAGAATACTGGAGTGGGTTGCTATTTCTTTCTCCAGGAGATCTTCCTAACCCAGGGATCAAAGCCACATCTCCTGCGTTGCAGGCGGTCTCCTGCATTGCAGGCAGATTCACACATAAATTTTAGGAAAAAAAGATAAAAGGTAAATGAGAAATCTATGACTATATTCACAATCTATATTAAGAATATAACTGGAACAAAATAGAATGGAGAAAACATGACTCAACTATGAGGTGGAAATGAAGTGGAGGTTGAGTGGACAGCAACATCATGGAGTTTGGGTGAAGAGAAATGTCTGCTGATTTTAGGATGGGTTCATAACTGAACAGAGACCTGAATGTGAGGGTCTGCTCTGCCCATCCCATGCTCAGTTCCGGGTGCTGCCCCTACAGGAAGGCACCATGGGCAGGAGCACTGAGGCTGAGAGTCAAAAAGTTTGGAAGCACTGATTCAAATATATACTGGAAATCAATCAAAGGTACTTAGCAATATTTAGCTGGAGAAATGACATCCTGAGGGAGCTAAACTAGGACTTTGTTCTCTGCATCACACTCATTTGAGACCTCTCCTCCTCTCTGTGTTTCCTAATCCTACCCTTCCTGCAAGTCATACTGGAAGCTCAGGCACACCCCTCAGGTTCCTGGGACCTGGGGGAGGAGAGCAAATGGACACCCACACACCATATGCTGAAATGTTTCAGAATTATACCAAGTTAACAAACTATTGAGTTAAATATGCTTTATTCTCCTACCTTGGTCCTTTTGACTTATGTGGACTCAAAAGTCCAGGTTCAGACTTTGAGTTCTCAGATTCCTTGCCTTTCCTACCAGTATGTGTGACATGGAAAGACCTGACCTCTTGCCCCCCTTGCTTTTCACCCTCAGCTCCATCCTGCTTCATGTGTATCCCTGTAGATATCCCAGCTCTCATGTCCAAGTTCCTAGCTCACGTGGTCTGCTGTACCAGGAAGATGTCCAGCATTTGCGCTTGGAGCCATTTGGGCAGTTGTTGTTCAGTTGATCAGTCACATCTGATTCTTTGTAACCCCATGGAACTTAACATGCCAGGCTTCCCTGTCCTTCACTATTTCCTGGAGTTGGCTCAAACTCATGTCCATTAGAGCTTCCCTGGCAGCTCAGCTGGTAAAGAATCCACCTATAATGCAGGAGACCCTGGTTCAATTCCTGGGTGGGGAAGATCCACTGGAGAAGGAATAGGCTATTCACTCTAGTATTCTGGCCTGGAGAATCCCATGGACTGTATATAGTCCATGGGGTTGCAGAGTCAGACACGACTGAGTAACTTTCACTTTCATGCCCACTGAATCAATGACGACATCCAACCATCTCATCGTCTGTTGCCCCCTTCTCCAGGGACCTTCTGGAATTCTGGGGTCTTGTGGATTCCTCACTCCTGAGAGTGGCCTTGCCAAAGGAAAACCAGATTGGGACCCTATTCTAAAACCGGGGACCTAGAGGAGGAGTTTCTATTACCATTGCTTTCAAGCATTATTATTTGATTTCTTTTCCATGAAGATTTCCCTCCGTCAAAGCAAATGTTTCTTCCCCTGACCTCCTCCACCACTTGACACTTATTATCTGCTCCCTCAAGAGCAAAACAATGGAACTTGGCTGTGGATGGTGATTGCAGCCATGAAATTAAAAGATGCTTGTTCCTTGGAAAGAAAATTATGACCAACCTAGACAGCATATTAAAAAGCAGAGACATTACTTTTTCAACAAATGTCTGTCTAGTCAAGGCTATGGTTTTCCCAGTGGTCATGTATGGATGTGAGAGTTGGACTGTGAAGAAAGCTGAGCACCAAAAAATTGATGCTTTTGAACTGTGGTGTTGGAGAAGACTCTTGAGAGTCCCTTGGACTGCAAGGAGATCCAACCAGTGCCTCCTAAAGGAGATCAGTCCTGGGTGTTCACTGGAGGGACTGATGCTGAAGCTGAAAGTCCAGTACTTTGGCCACCTGATGTGGAGAGCTGATTCATTTGAAATGACTCTGATGCTAGGAGGGATTGTGAGCAGGAGGAGAGGGGGATGACAGAGGATGGATGGCATCACCAACACAGTGGACATGGGTTTGGGTAGACTCTGGGAGTTGGTGATGGACAGGGAGGCCTGGCATGCTGTGGTTCATGGGGTCGCAAAGAGTCGGACACAACTGAGTGACTGAACTGAACTGAACTGAATAACCCACTCTGTACTTCTGGGGCCCAGCTCTGAAATCACTCTGCACTGGAGGGCTAGAGGTGCACAGATTTTTCCCAGTGGTCATGTATGGATGTGAGAGTTGGACTGTGAAGAAAGCTGAGCACCAAAAAATTGATGCTTTTGAACTGTGGTGTTGGAGAAGACTCTTGAGAGTCCCTTGGACTGCAAGGAGATCCAACCAGTGCCTCCTAAAGGAGATCAGTCCTGGGTGTTCACTGGAGGGACTGATGCTGAAGCTGAAAGTCCAGTACTTTGGCCACCTGATGTGGAGAGCTGATTCATTTGAAATGACTCTGATGCTAGGAGGGATTGTGAGCAGGAGGAGAGGGGGATGACAGAGGATGGATGGCATCACCAACACAGTGGACATGGGTTTGGGTAGACTCTGGGAGTTGGTGATGGACAGGGAGGCCTGGCATGCTGTGGTTCATGGGGTCGCAAAGAGTCGGACACAACTGAGTGACTGAACTGAACTGAACTGAATAACCCACTCTGTACTTCTGGGGCCCAGCTCTGAAATCACTCTGCACTGGAGGGCTAGAGGTGCACAGAAACACCTAGTGGAGGCTGCTCTCTGCTTGGACCCCATGGACCATTTTCAAATGGAAACTTCAGCTTCTTAGACCCAGTGTCTTATTTTCTTTAAAATTTAATTAACCGCAAGTTTAATTCTATCAGTATTATCACAGCCATACCTCAGGAGAGAATGAAGTCAGGTCTTCCTCCAAAGTTATCACCCTTTGCCTACTCTAGGTACTTCATATAAATATTTGTACAGTATTTATTCTTTTGTGACTGACTTGTCAGTATAATGTTTTCAAGGCTCATCCATGTTATAGCGTTTATCAGAATTTTCTTTCTTTTCAAAACAGAATATTATTGCATTGTACCACATGTTGTTTATTCATTCATCCAATGAAACATCTGAGTTGTTTCCATCTGTTGGCTATGTGAGTTATGCTGCTATGAACATGGTTGTGCAAATATATGCTAGAAATTCCTCCTTTCAATTCTTTTGGATCTACCCCCTGAAGTGGAATTGCTGGCTCATCCTGTTTAACTTTTTGAGGAACTGCCATACAGTTTTCCATAATGGAAAACATTCCCAATGGCAAGGCACAAGAGTTCCAATCCTGACATATCCTTGCCAGCGCTTGTTTTATTCTTTTAAACAATAGCCATCCTAATGGGTATAAGTGGTAACTTACTGTGGTTTTGATTTGTATTTCCATAATGGCTAAAGATGTTGAGCGTTTTTCTCATGTGCTTATTGTTCATTTGTATTTCATCTTTGGAGAAATGTCTATTCAAATCTTTAGTCCATTTTTGAGCTGAATCATTTTGTTGTTGTTGAACTGCAAGTTTTTAAAAAATACATATTCTGGATATTTAGCCTTCATCAGATATAAGATTTTACAAACATATTATCTCATTTTGTGCCTGCCTTTTACTTCATTGACAGTGCACTTTTTTTTTTTGACAGTGCACTTTGATGCACAAAAGTTTTGAAGTTTTCTTTTCTTGTTTTATCCAAGAAATCATTGTCATATCTGAAGTCATGAAGATTTGTACCTATATTTTCTTCTAAGGATTTTATAGTTTTATCCCTTAGGCTTGATTAACTTTAATTCATCTTGGGTTAATTTTTGTATGTGTTGCAAGGGAAGGATTCAAATGCATCCCTTTGCCTGTGGATAACCAGTTCCCACAACCCCCACCATTTGTTGAAAATATCTTCTTTTCATTGAGTGGTCTTGGCATCCTTGTCAAAAATTAATTGATCATATATACAAGGGTTTACTTTTGGCTCCCTGTTATAGTCTATTGGTCTCTGCATCATCTTCATGCTAGTGCCATTCTGTTTTGATTACTGTAGCTTTTATAGTAAGTTTTGAAATCAGGAAATGTTAGTTCTCCAACTTCATTCTTCTTTTTAAAACATATTCTTTTTGTTTATAATTTTTTTCCTTTCATTTTTAAAAAACTTTATTTTTTGTTGGGGGATAGCTGATTAACAGTGCTGTGATAGTTTCAGGTGAACAGTAAAGGGACTCAGCCATACATATCCATGCATCCATTCTCCCCCAAACTCCCTTGCCATCCAAGCTGCCACATAACATTGAGCAAAGCTATATGTGCTATAGAGTAGGTCCTTGTTGGTTATTCATTTTAAATATAACAGTGTGCATGTCCATCCCAAACTCCCTAACTATCCCTTCCTTCCATCCTCCCCCCTTGGAACCGTAAGTTTGTTCTCTAAGTCTATGAGTCTCTTTGTGTTTTGCAAGTTCATTCGCATCATTTCTTTTTAGATTCCACATATAAGGGATGTCATAAGATATTTTTCCTCCTCTGTCTGACTTACTTCGCTCAACATGACAATCTCTAGGTCTGTCCATATTGCAGTACATGGCATTATTCCATTCTTTTTAATGGCTGGGTAATATTCCATTGTACATATGTACCACATCTCTTTATCCATTCCTCTGTCGATGGACATTTAGGTAGCTTCCATGTCTTGGCTACTGTAAACAGTGCTGCAGTGAGTATGGGGTGTATGTATCATGTTTTTCTTTGGATTTATGCCCAGAAGTGGAATTGCAGTGTCATATGGTAGCTCTATTTTTAGTTTCTTACAAATATATTCTTTTAAAATTGCATATCTAGATAGCATGCATTTCTGAAAGATATTTTCAAGAGTGGCAAAGTCAGAATCTTTAAAACTCTAATGTAGAAATTAAAATATTTCCTTTCTTTGCTGCACTAAAAAGGCTGAATGATGATATATCTTGCTTTCTTGCACCAAAACCCACCTCCTCTCCCCACAGTCTCTCTGGAAGAGCTAGAGGAGTAAGGGAGGAGCTGACTCTGAGTTTAAAGATTCTGCTTGGAGATGTAGGAGAAGAGGTGAGCAGGTAGAGGAAAGCAGTGCTCCTGGGAAGGTAAGCAATGCTCCTGCTAAAAAGAGGATGGAGTGTAGGATGTTGCTGAAAAGAAGGAAGCAGGGAGCTTACTGGAGATGCCTCCCAGGGTCTAGTAGTTGACTCCAGGGATGTTACCAAGAATAAAGAGGACCCTCCTGCCCAGGTTGATGGAATTGGCACAGGACCACCAAAAGCATGGGTCAGGCCGCTGTGCCAAGCCCTGGTGCTACAAGGCAGTGCTGAGTGTAGCTAGCTAGACACCAGCTCCAGCAGAAGAGTGGTTTTTAATGACAGCTCTGCTAGAGTTCACTCATTATACTGATGTTCCCCATCCCCAGTACCATCACAGGAAGAAAAAAAAATTTTTTTAATATTTTATTTCTGGCATAATTTTCACTCTCTCCTCCTACCTCCTCACTTTTAAAAAATTTGCCTCAAGTGGCAATCAACAATGCCTGTAAGTTGGGACTTTTTAGCTAGAGCAGAGAAGGAGTTAGATAACAGAAAGGCCAGCTGCTTAACTCTTCATAAGTGAGGATGAGGTAATCATGTTCAAGCTGGGCAATGAGACAAGGAAGGGAGCCGAGCAATGAGTAGGACAAGGGAGGGGCCAGCCATGAGACTCCCAGTCACTCATGGCAGCCAGGGGTGGGCTGATGGAGGAAGCAAGAAGGCTGCGATTAGGGGGACTGGGGCAGCACAAAAGGATGGCAGGGGGCATGCAAGAATCAGAAGTCTTGTTAAGACTGACTTGGGGGACAGTGATTTCTGGTGCCAGGCTCTCATGGCAAGAAGGTAGTGGGCACAATCAATATCTCCTGAGGCTAGGAGAGCATATGTGCTCCAGGGGGAGGAAGAAAACACAGTAGATACCTAGCAAAAATGTTCAAGCAGCTGCTGGCGATGTGAATCTGTAGGCCAGAAGGAGGTTGTCCTGGACATGTGCTTTGGAATCATCAGCATCTAGAAAGTGAAGCCATCATGGATAAGGGAGGAAATCACACAGATAAAGTATATGGAGAGAGGGAAAAAGAGATCAAGATAAAAGTCCAGCAGGTACACCAGCATTAAAGAGCAAACTGAACCAAAATGAATGCATGAGAATGAAAATGACTAAAGAGAGGGTGCCTGCATGCCAAGTTATTTCAGTCATCTCTGACTCTGTGCAGTCCTATGGGCTGTAGCCTGCCAGGCTCCTGTCCATGGGGTTCTCCAGGCAAGAATACTCGAGTGGGTTGCCATGCCCTCCTCTAGGGGATCTTCCCAACCCAGGGATCGAACCCACATCTCTTATGTCTCCTGCACTGGCATCTGAGTTCTTTACAAATAGTGCCATCTGGGATGCCCAAAGAGTTAATATGAGATTGAAAGGTCATGAAGACATTAAAAAAATAGGAGAAGATGCCAATAATCTCAGCTGCACAGACATTCTAAATGAGGTGAGGGCTGAATTTGGCAGTTAGAAGGTTTTATTAGTCAGGGCTTTTCAGTGAAATAGAATCAATACAAGTTATATTTATACATATACATACATAGCTATGTATATAATATTATGCATATGTGTACAAAGTGTATAGTGTACATAAAGTATATAATAATGTACACAGCTATGTAGTTAAAAAGAGATATAGCTATATATCTATATATCCATATGTTATCCAAATTTAGATTTATTATAAGATATTGGCTCATGTGATTATGGAGACTGGGAAGTTCCCTGGTCTATTGTCTGCAAGCTGGTATAGTTTGAGGGCCCAAGAGCCTTAGGGGCTGATAGCATAGATTTCCATTGGGATCTGAAGGTCTGAGAACCAGGTGTTCTGAGGACAGAGGAGATGGACAGAGGCAGAGAGGGAAAATCCAATCTTTTCCCACCTTTTTGTTCAAGTCTTCACCACATTGTGTGATGCCCATCCACCTTGGGCAGACCATCTGCTTTACTCAACCCAGCAATCCAAATGCCAATCTCTTCCATCATAGACATGCCCAGAAATAACGTTTCGTAGGTTATCTAGGCACCAAGTGGCCGTTGCCACATAAAACTCACCATGACGGGGGTTGTAGGTCACTTTTGCAAGAATAGCTTCTCAGAAGCCAGCTTATGGGGTACTGAGAGAGGGGCAGTGCCCAGGATTTTTTCTTAGCAGCTTTTTAGGAAAAAGATCTACATTTGAAAGACTTTTTTTTTTTTTTAATGGAGAGAGAGGTATGTTTTTAGGCTGAGAGAAAGAAGAAAAAGAATGTAGAATTTGAAAATTCAGAAGAGAAAGAACAATTCAGGTTACAAGATCCTGAAGAATAGATATGTGCGGAGAAGGCAATGGCACCCCACTCCAGTACTCTTGCCTGGAAAATCACATGGACGGAGGAGCTGGGTAGGCTGCAGTCCATGGTGGTGCTAAGAGTCGGACATGGCTGAGTGATTTCACTTTCACTTTTCACTTTCATGCATTGGAGAAGGAAATGGCAACCCACTCTAGTGTTCTTGCCTGGAGAATCCCAGGGACAAGGGAGCCTGGTGAGCTGCTGTCTATGGGGTCGCACAGAGTTGGAAATGACTGAAGCGACTTAGCAGCAGCAGAGGTGTAGGTTTTGTGTAACATAGCCTGACTGTGAATGTGATGATTGTGAAGGCTGAGAAAGAGGTAGTTGGTGAAAAAGCCTGAGGGCTCCGGGCAGAGAGAGCATGGTGAAGCAGCCTTGGGATCAGGATTGGGGGCATTGTGGGGGGAAAACAGGCATGCAGAAGTCAGGGAAAGGTGCAGGGCCACCAGGCCTGGACACCAGCTAGAGACAGACTGGTGGGAGACATTAGACTGTAGGTATTAAGCAGGAGAGTGATGTGATCAGAATTCTTGCTGGATAATTTCAGTGTTTTTCTGATAAAGGACCATCACTTACTGAGAATGAGAAGGGCAGGGGTGCGAACTAGGGGCCTAAGCAGAGTATGGAGAATTGCAGTCCCCTTGGAAAATGAATACGAGATGCCCAAGAACCCTCTAGATTCCTCCTGCAGACATTGCGTTCAGTCACTTCAGTCATGTCTGACTCTTTGTGACCCTAGGGACTATAGCCCACCAGGCTCCTCTGTCGATGGGACTCTCCAGGTAAGAATATTGGAGTGGGCAGCCTGTCCCTTCTCCAGGGGATCTTCCTGATCCAGGGATCAAACATGGGTCTCCAACATTGCAGGCAGATTCTTCACCATCTGAGCCTCCAGGGAAGCCTGTGGATAGTACAGCCTCACAATTCATCCAAAATTCTAAAATTTCTTTCTAAAATTACCTCTGGTGCGTTATTACCAAGATCTAAGTGTGTGTGTATATATATATATATTTCTAAATAGAGATTTGATTTCTTTATGTATTATCTGTTCCTATTCATATATATATTTCTAAATATTATATATTTATATATATAAAAAATTTATATTTCTGAATACACACATATAAGCCCCTATCAGATGGCTAAATGTTTATTTCAGATAAGCTAATTGCTGCCTTAGCTGTTGGTAACTGTAGCATCTGTTGATAAGACGCACACAGCACCTTAGGTGTTAGCTTTTGCCTTTCTGTGAGGGGCACTGCGTTAGGCCTGATGTATATGAGGATGGAGAAGACAAGGTCACCAGGAATTTAGAGTCTGGTTAAGAGGTAAGATGTCTCCACAGGCTTTGACATCTTTCTTAGATGGTGAGAGCCAAGTGCAACTAAGCAAGTTCTGTGTCGAAAGGAAAGGGAATTCTAAAGAAAGAGTTAATAATATTCCCTGAGCAGCTGCCAGTATAGTTGCTTATTTAAATCCTCCCAAAGGTCCCATGTGCCTATATTATGCTATCCTCTTTTTTTGGACCCAAGGAAATTTCAGCCCAGAGAGTTTAATTTGCCCAAGACAAAACACATGGAGAGCATGTGCAGTCTCCCTCTGTCACACCATTTCGTCTCATCTAATTAAAAGTTTGTGTTTTCATCGCTTGCTGTCTGCAAGGACCCTCCCCAACCAGTTCTTGATGTAATCACGCTCTTGACATCTCTACGTTCTCCATCCTGGATTACCAGCACAACATTGCCAGTTCTGCCAACACCAGTCAGACCAGGTTGGCTTACCTTTATCTGAATGAAACGCAAAGGGGGTGGCATAACTGGGCCTTTGGTTCTGTGTCTTCACTCTTGCTGAGTTAGGTGGCCCTTTCGTTTTTTGCTGAGATAATTTGTGGTGCTGTGTTCTACGACTGTGCCTGGTTTTAATGGGCAAAGCTGTGCCATGTTTACTGTTCATCCCTTAGTTGGAAATGTGGCTTCAGCTTTAAAGTAACCAGAGCAATGTGCTGCTACAGGGCCTGGAAACGTCAAACCTACTTTCGAAACATGACCACGATGCTCTGGTATGAGGTGGTGATGAAGTGGCCAGTGCTGATGATTTAAGTGGGATCTGAAAGAAGAATCAAATCTTCCCATAGGTTACAGACACCTTAGGAGGTTATTTTGAATTACTGGAAAGTTAAGACTACATTGATGTAAAAGATGAGCACTGAAACACAAAGAAGACCATAGTTTATTGCTGTATTACTAGTTTATCAGTGTTATTTTACATCTCTTTAAATTTATTATTATTAATGGTATAATCAAAGCTTCATTTTTTAAAAAATTATTCCCTCCTGAGGGGATTATCATTTCAAGGGTTTTAAACTGCTGCCAACATTTTGATATTATATTCTCATCACATGATTAACTGTCAGTATGTTCCTTGTGGAGGAAAAAAGTTTACTTCAGCTGAGCGTTCATTACCTCCACTTTAGGCAGTTTCAATAAGAAAGGAAATAGAAAAGAGTTGGCAAGCATGTGGATTTCTTGCCTTATATAAGCTGGCTCACATCCCACCTCCTGTGGGTAGAGCAGAAAATGGAAGGGCAAGAAATGATGGTGCTAAACTCCTACCCATGGCTCCAGATGGAAAGAATTAGGGATCCATCATGTGCATAAACCAGTGAAAGAAATGAAGACTTGCTCTAAGGACACAATGCTTGCCCTTCCTGAGCAGTGCCTCTGATGGCTCACACATCTTAATCACCAAAAGCTCTCAAGAAAGAGGAGCCGTTTATCCTGACCAAAGCACTTGGATAGACTCAGGCAGACTTCATAGTCAATAAATGAGGCCTAGGACCAGGCTACCGTTCAGAATTCCATTTCTGCCTTTCCTCTACAAGGACTCCAAGAGGTGGGAGACTATCGAGGTATAGTCCTAGATGTACACAAGATCCTGTGGGATTCAGGAAGCTACATGGAATATGTTCTATGAATTAAATCCCTCAGGCCCCTTCTTCCAAGACAGGGTGTCCTGCATGGCAGGGATTTTGGCCTAAGCATGAAAAAAATTTTTTTAATTTGTATTTTGTTTTAAATGTGTTTTATTTTTTTCTCTTCATATTTTATTAAATTTCTAAATGGTTGTGGTAAACATTATTTTCATTGTTTTCCCCTTTTTCTTTATTTGGAAAGAAAAGAAATATCGGAAATGGGAAGGCTTTGAAGAACACAGAAGGAAATGTGTCTTTCTTATGCAATCTCCCCGATCCCTTAATTTTCACTGACAAAGAAGACCAGAAGAATGTTCCAAGTAGATTGAACTATAGATGCAAAGCAACAATATGCATGACGTGGAAAGAAAAAAAGGAGCTTGAAAACTTCGGGGACAAACTGTGAAAGCTCTTGAATGCCATAATAGATGGAATTTGGACTTCGTTCCATGGGCAATAAGGAGCCCTCAAAGCCTTCATAAGATGAGAGATGCAATCATATTTGTCCTTTAATTAACTGACTTTGAATCAGTGTAGACAATAGGTTGGGAAGGAGTCCAGAATATCAATAAGGAGGTAGTTGAAACCATTCAGGAGATAGAATGATGACCCAAATTAAGGCAGTTTTGGTATAAATGGGCCATGTCGGAAAACTTACACTGAAGAAAGTATTTATGAGAGTTATTATATTGTTACCAAGGAGGATTCTTGGTCTCCTTAATCAATAGAAAGTGATCAGAGGCCAGAGAAGAAATTCAGGCAAGTCTTTAATGGGGCCCCTGCTGCAGCAGAGGGGAGAGAGAGAGCAAACACCCCTTGCTAGCTCGCTCCCTGAGGTGAGAGTGAGATTATTCCTTATATGGGTAAGGGTAGTAGTGTGTCTAGGGGTGGCTTAGGTGGTCTGCCCACCCATTAAGTGGTATTGTGTACAAGGGGCGTGCACAGGAGACTGCTTTTGGTCCAGGCTCTTCAAAAGTGGCAGTTGTGCTTTTTGGTCTTTTTCTATCTTTTGTCCAGAATTTGCCCCAGCTGTGTGAGCACGCAGTTATTTTTAGTCCCATATAATTTCCTTGTATTTTGTTGCTTGAGGAGAGGTGTGTCCAGGTGCAAGCATTGCAGCACTGCTGCAAAGTGTCCCAGGTCACAACTTGTCTCAGTGTGAAAGGCAAAAAGATAACTTGGATAAAAATAATGCCCTAAATGATGCGCCTGAGACAAAAGTTTCACTAATCAAGAAGAAATTCACTGTAGGAGAGAAATTTAGTGTGTTTTGTGTTAGAAATGTTGAATTTGAAGTGTCCTGGTGACATCCAAATGAAGGTGTCTAGACAGCTAAAATCTTGGAATTGGGGCTCAGCTGGTAAACAATCCACCCTCCAGTGCAGGAGATACCAGTTGGATCCCTGGGCTGGGAAGATCCTCTGGAGAAGGGAAGGGCTACCCATTCCAGTATTCTTCCATGGAGAGAGGAGCCAGCAGGCTACAGTCCATGGCTTTCCCTTTCACTTTCAAACAGGTTGAGTCTATAGGATGAATATTTGCAAGTCATCAGTATAGTCAAGTTAGGGGAAATTTCCCAAGTAGACGAGGTTGCTGATAGGGAGAGAGTCTAGCAAGGAAGAAATGGCCCAGGACAGAACCCTGTAGTGGAGAAGTTGCCAGGGAGACTGAGAAGGTGGCATCTGAGATAGAAGGACCAACATCAGAATCTAAGGAAATTAGTTCAAGAAGCAGCAGTTGTTTAGAAAGAACATTCAAAGGAAACAGTTGGCCATAAGGAGATCTGGGCCATACGAAAGTCACTAGTGGCCTTTAGAGAAGGCAACTGCCCAAAAACAAAAGGCCAGAATGAGGTCCTAGTTATTGAGGCATGACAGGAGACAAGGAAGCACACTGGAGAAAAAAAAAAAACAAAACAAAAAAACAAAAAAACAGAACTGCTCTTAGGACATTTTATTGTGAAGGAAAGAAAGGGAATGTAGCTTGGAAGAAGAAATTGCTATTTGCTCGGTTCATTAGTTTGCAAGCACTTTTACATCTGTTAGCTTACTTGATTCCCAGGACAACTTAGCAAGTAGGAAGGGCAAGTACTGATATGCCTGGGAAAAGGGGGTCAAAAAGAGGTGAAAAGTCTTTGCCAAGGTCATCTATAGCCAATTCATGGGAGAACTGAGTTTAGAATTCAGGTTATTTGGCCCATAATCCAATCATCTTTCCATTGTGCCCAAACAGAGCGTTCCTAAAGTGTTTGCTCTGTTTGGGTACTGGCTATGAGAAAACATTGAGCTCCTTGTTGCAGAGGTTTTAATCTTATCTAAAGGAATGTGCGGAGCCACTGGAAGGTTTTGTGCAAGGGAAGCCCATTTTTAAGTTAATGCCTGAGGGAGACAGACCTGGCATTGAGGTGCAGCATCTCTCAGTGGAACAAACACTTCAGGGGTAGACCATTAGGATGGCGCTTCAAACTGGGATGCAGCTCAAGCAAACTGAATGACAGGCTGAGAAAGTGACTTCCCATTCAGTTTTATGGATCTTCTTCTGATTGTGCTAAGGAGAGGGCCTCAGCTGGCCAGTATCTTTTATAAAAACTAATTGACAAAATGCATTCATTTTTGGCTGTACTGGGTCTTCATCGCTGCACAGGCTTTTCTCCAGCTGCAACAAGCAGGAGCTGCTCTCTGGCTGCATCGCACAGGCTTCTCATTGCGGTGGCTGCTCTTGTCGGGGGCACAGGCTCTAGGGTGCTTGGGCTGCAGTAGTGTGGCTCCCAGGCTCTAGAGCACAGGATGAATAGTTGTGGTACATGCGCTCAGTTGCTCTGCAGCATGTGGAATCTTCAAACAGTGTCTCCAGCATTGGCAGGTGGATTCTTTACCACTGAGCCACCAGGGAAGCCCTATTAAGTCAATTTTAAGACAAATGGTGTATATGTATGGAAAAGAAGTGCTATGAATGTGCATTCTAATGACGATAAAGTTTGGGAACTTCTTGGAGACTGTTTTAATAGGAATCTACAAAATGAAAGCAGACTCCTAGACATATAAAGAGACTTGTGGTTGCCAAAGGGGAACCAGGGAGGGAGAGGGATAGACTAGGAGTTTGGGGGTTGGTAGAGGTAAACTGTTACATTTAGAATGGATAAACAACAACGTCCTATTGTATAGCACAGGGAACTGTCTATATTCAATATCCTGTAATCAACCATAATGGAAATGAATATTAAAAAAGAATGTATAAAAATATGTGTAGACTGCTACAAGTCTCATTATAAATAATTTCAGACATAGTATTAAAAAATAGGAGTAATGGGAATTTAGTCTAGGGTAAGATGACAGCAGCGGAGACAAAAAGACTCTGATAGACATTTTAAGGAAGTCAAAGGACAGGACAGTTATCTACATGGGGTATTTTCTGCCTCATTTCTCAGGATGCTTATGATTGTAATAAGAGAAAAATTAAAAAGACTTGTGTAGTCTATTGGATTTATTTTCTCATATAAAAAGCCCAAAAGTAAGGTGGCTCCAGGACAGGGCAAGTCAGTGGCCTGCTGACATCACTAAGAACTCAGCTTCTCTCTACCTTCCAACCTCAGCAAATAAGCTTTGTCCTCAAGGCTGCAAAGTGGCCGTTGTGGTTGGAGCCATCCTATCCTGATGTCTGATGCTTTGGTGCAAGAAGAAGACATCTCTTCCGAAGATGAAGAGCAGAGGATGAAGAAACGTTTCCCTGAAAGCAGCTCCACCAGATTTCGTGGAGGAATCATGTCACATATCAGGTGTAAACATTCACCACAGAGGGGAGTAAAGCCACCATAATTAACCCGGATTAATTAGCATTTATTCTCTGAGTTAGGGAGTCAGATCCTTTCCTGAAGGATGGCTTTCCCAAGGTAACAGGGGATAATAGGGACTCTGTTAACAAACATGGCTGGTAGGCAGTCAACCATTGACAACCAAGACCAGTGGTTTTGGAATTTCTCAGATTCGCTCTTGAACATAAGTGGGGAGTTCTTGAGGCTTGTGGTGTTTTTATTCTTAAAATTTTTATTTAGCTCTTCTCTCCATGTGTTGAATTAAGGCAGAGCGAAACACTTCCACTGCGAAATCAACTTCTGGTTTAGTGATGCACATTGAGGGCGCAATGCGGAAAGTCTGAGGAGACAAAGGGAAATAGAGGAAAGGGTCATGTAGAACAAACTACGATTTCAAGGAAATGCGCTAGACTGGGAATCCAACATCTTGCTTTCACAGCATTCCTGATATTTCCCTCAAAGGTTGGTCTCCTCCTGACCCAGTGCTGGATCCAGGCCATTCATCCTCTAGTCTCAACAATTCTGGTACCACCTTCTCTGCCTCTTTTCATTTTTGTCATCTGCTGACCTCCTAGTCCTTGCACCACCTCCTCTGAGGTCTTAGGCCTCTATCCACCCTCTGATTCTGCCACCACTGAGGTTGACTTCTGTGTCCCTGTGTACAACCCAACAAACTAGCATCTCCATTTCTTTTTTTTTTTTAATTTTACTTATTTATCTGTGCTGGGTCTTAGTTGCAGCATGTAGGATCTAGTTCCTTGACCAGGAATTGAACCTGAGCCCCCTGCAATAGGAGCATGGAGTCTTAACCACTGGACCACCAGGGAAGTCCCATTTCTTGATTGCCACATCTTCCAGAAACTTCATCTACGATCCTCCTTCGCTTTACTGCACATCCCAGGCCAGCCCCACAAGCCTCATCTTTACTAGGAATTCTTCAATTTCTGATCCCCACTGCTCTGCCTTTCTCATGGAAACTACAGCAGTCTCCTCATGCCTCCATGATCCGTGGATCTGTCACTCGGCTTAGATCTCCGCCTCCCCTTCCGAGCCAGCTCGGAGCACAGGGTTGAGGATAGGAGCTGCTCTCTCACCTGCCCCTTTCTGCCCTTCTGCTGCTCTACTCACACAGCAAAGTCCCAGCCCCGATCAGAGCTATCACAGAACTTTGCTCCAACAGACAGCTGAGAAGCGGTAAAGAAGCTCAAGCTGCTGGTGGACCGACACACCAAGAAAAGCAGAGTGCTGGTTCTGCTGGTGCCCGAAACGTTCAGGCCCTCTGTCATCCCTGGCTCAACTCCTGCACCCCTTATTCTATTTCACAGACAGTCTTGCCTCATGCTTCTCGGAGGCTGTCAGGCAAGAACGCTCTGTAAAGTTGCTCACTTCCACATGCATTCTTATATTCTTGACTGAAGGTTCTGAGAATGAGCTGTCTCTAGTATTCGATTCCAAATTTTCCACCTGTGCCTTTGGCCCATGAAACGCCATTCACCTCCCCTCCAGGAAACATCTCTGCATTCACTTGCATCTTCACCTCCTCCTCAACTTCCTCTCAGCCTATAAATAAGCACGCTTAAAGCTCTTGTAAATCGAATCCAAGCCACACATGCATGCATGCATGCCGAGTCTCTTCAATCGTGTCTGGCTCTTTGCGACCCTATGGACTGTAGCCTGCCAGGTTTCCCTATCCATGGGATTCTCCAGGTAAGATCTGTTGTTGTCATTCAGTCGCCCAGTTGTGTCTGACTGATTGCAACCCCATGGACTGAAGCACGCCAGGGCTCCATGTCCCTCACCATCTCCTGGAGTCTGCCCAAGTTCATGTTCATTGCATCAATGATGCCGTCCAGCCATCTCACCCTCTGATGCCCTTCTCCTTCCCAACAATAGGGATTTTTTCAATGAGTCATCTGTTCAAATCAGATGACCAAAATACTGGAGCTTCAGCTTCAGCATCAGTCCTTCCAGTGAATATTCAGGGTTGATCTCCCTTAAGAGTGACTAGTTTGATCTCTTTGTTGTCAAGGGACTTTCAGGAGTCTTCTCCAGCACCACAGTTTGAAGGGATCAATTCTTTGGCATTCTGCCTTCTTTATGGTCCAGCTCTCACAACGGTATATGACCACTGGAAAGACCATAGCCTTGACTATAGGGGCCTTTGTTGCCAGAGTAATGTCTCTCAACACACTACGGTTTGCCATCACCTTCCTGCCAAGAAGCAACCATCTTCTGATTTCATGACTGCAGTCACTGTTCTCTGCGATTTTGGAGTTGAAAAAAGAGGAAATCTGTCACTACTTCCACCTTTTCCCCTTCTATTTGCTATCTAGTAACGAGAGGAGAGGGGCTTCCCTTGTAGCTCAGTTGGTAAAGAATCTGCCTGCAGTGCAGGAGACCCAGGTTCAATCCCTGGGTTGGGAAGACCCCCTAGAGAAGGAAATGGCAACCCACTCCAGTATCCTTGCCTGGAAAATCTCATGGACAGAGGAGCCTGGTGGACTGCAGTCCATGAGGTCACAAAGAGGCACGACTGAGTGACGAACACTAATATTAATGAGAGGAGAAGGGGACGACAGAGGATGAGATGGCTGGATGGCATCACTTACTCAATGGGCGTGAGTCTGTGTGAACTTCGGGAGTTGGTGATGGACAGGGAGGCCTGGCGTGCTGCGATTCATGGAGTTGCAAAGAGTCGGACACAACTGAGCGACTGAACTGAACTGAACTGAATGAGACCAAATGCCACCATCTAAGTTTTTAAAAAATATTTAGTCTATCATATGGGAGATGAAGCACCAGTCTATGTTCAATACAGGATACAGGATGCTTGGGGCCGGTGTATGGGATGAACCGGGGGGATGGGCAGGGAAGGGAGGTGGGAGGGGGCTTTAACATGGGGAGATCGTCCACACCTGTGGCTGATTCATGTCAATGTATGGCAGAACCAATGCAGTGCTGTGAAATGGAATAAGCATTAAACAAAAAATAAAAATTAAAAAAAAAAAATAAAGCTGGCTCTTTCACGCTCCTCCTTCACCCTCATCAAGATGCTCTTTAGTCTTCTTCGCTTTCTAACATTAGAGTGGTATTATCTGCATATCTGAGGTTGTTGATATTTCTCCCACCCATTCTGATTTCCAGCTTGTAACTCATCCAGCCCAGCATTTCTCATGGTGTACTCAGCATATAGACGGGATAAACAGGGTGACAAGCAGACAGTTGTGTTGTACTCCTTTCTCAATCTTGAAACAAGCAGTTGTTCCATACAGGATTCTTTTGCTTCTTGACCCACATACAGGAGATAGGCAGGATGGTCTGGTATTCCCATCTCTTTAAGAGCTTTCTACAGTTTGTCACGATGCGCACAGTCAAAGGCTTTAGCATAGTCAATGAAACAGAGATAGATATTTTTCTGAAATTCCCTTGCTTTCTCTACAATACAGTGCATGTTGGCAATTTGATCTCTAGTTCCTCTTCATTTTCTAAACCCAGTTTGGACATCTGGAAGTTCTTGGTTTGCATAACACTGAACCTTCACTCTTCCCCAGTAGCATATTGGACAACGTCAGACCTGGGGGACTTATCTTTCGGTGTCATATCTTTTTGGCCTTTTATATAGTTCATAAGGTTCTCACAGCAAGTACACTGGGGTGATCTGCCATTCTCTCCTCCAGTGGATCACATTTTGTCAGAACTCTCTGCTACGACCCATCTTTCTTGGGTGGCCCTGCACGGCATGACTCATAGCTTCATTGAGTTCACAAGCCCTTCGCCATGACAAGACAGTGACCCATGAAGGGGCCAGGCAAGAGTACTGGATACAAATAAACATGTGTTGACCTTCCTGGTCCCTTCTAGCTACCATACAAACATTATCCTTCCTTTTGTTATACTTAATAAATAACAAGTCTGGTTGATGCTATTGGCCATTATCTTTCACTCTGCCTTCCCTCTATTCACATCTCAACCCAGCGCAGTCTGGTGTCTGCCCCACCAGCCTTCTGACTCCACTCTGTCTAAAGCTACCCCTCACTTGCTGAGTGTGAATCCAATGAGCACATTCCAGCCCTTTTCCTTTCTGGTCTTCTCTTCTGCATTTAGCATTCCAATCCCTCGCCCCTCCCAAACCTCTCCACTCTTGCTTCTATGACCTCTCGCTCTCCTCACAGCTCTCTGCCTGTTGTTGTTGTTTTTTACGTATTTATTTCTTTGGTTGTGCCTGGTCTTAGTGTGGCATCTAGTTCCCTGGCCAAGGATCGAACTCGGGCCCCCTGCACTGAGAGTGAGGAGTCTCAGCACTGGCCTCACGGGGAAGTCCCTCTCTGCCAGTGTTTTGTCTCCATCTGGGTACCTCTTATTCCACTGGCCCTTTAAATGCTGACATGACCCATGTGTCTCTCCTCACCTCTCTGCATTTCACATCCAGACTCCCTTCCCAGGAGATCTCCTCCACTCCCCACTTCTATGTTGATGACCTCCAAATTGTGATCCTCACCTTAATTTTTTCCTCTGATCTACAGACTTGTCTAAGAAGGAAAGGGGACACGTCTGAAGCTGCACTCATCCTCACACTCCCTAAAGCAAGTTAGACCCGAGGGAGTCATCCTTGACGCTCCCCTTCCTTCATACCCAAGCCCTGTGCCTTTCCCTGCCCGACTGCTCTCTCAGTTTCTCCTCTATCACTACTGCTGCTGTTCAAGGTCAAACAAAACCATCAGTCCCCACTCCCCCTGCACTCCCTGTCTCCAGTCATGTCCCCTCAGCTTCACCTTCCTCAGAGGACAGATTCAGAAATCAGGCTGCCTGAGTCTGGATCCTATGTGACTTGGGCACCTTCCTAGCTGTGACTTGGGCAACTTAACCTCTCTGTGCCTCCTTTTCTTGTCTGTAAAATAAGGATGAAAGTGAAAGTGAAAGTGAAGTAGCTCAGTTGTGTCCTACTCTTTTCGACCCCATGGACTGTAGCCTGCCAGGCTCCTTCCTCCATGGGATTCTCCAGGCAAAAATACTGGAGTGGGCTGCCATTTCCTTCTCCAGGGGATCTTCCCAACCCAGGGATCAAACCGGAGTCTCCTGCATTGCAGGCAAATGCTTTAATGTCTGAGCCACCAGGAAAACCCCAAATAAGGATAATAATACTTATTTCATAGGTGTGTCAAGAGGATTACATGAATCAATGTATGCAGAGTTTTTGAACAGTGTCTGAAAAGTAGTAAGATTCTCATCTTTACCACTCACAGCCTCCCGTCTCCTGCTCCGGCCCTGTGGTATGTGTATGCTTGTGTGTATAGCTTTTCATACGCTTCCATGTTTCTATGTGTGCTTTGAGAGTTTATCACTGTTTAAGGCTCAGCCTGGAGAAGGCAATGGCACTCCACTCCATTTCTTGTCTTTCTTGTCTGGAAAATCCCATGGATGGAGGAGCCTGGTGGATTGCAGTCCATGGGGTTGCTAAGAGTCGGACACGACTGAGCAACTTCACTTTCACTTTTCACTTTCCTGCATTGGAGAAGGAAATGGCAACCCACTCCAGTGTTCTTGCCTGGAGAATCCCAGGGACGGAGGAGCCTGGTGGGCTGCCCTCTGTGGGGCCGCACAGAGTTGGACACAACTGAAGAAGCGACTTAGCAGCAGCAGCAGCAGCAGCAAGGCTCAGCCTAGCCAGAAAAGCTGACCCAGGAGTCCTTTCTCTTTCCTCCTATACTATCCCTTTTTATGGTTATCGGCAAGCTTCCTGTATTGAATTATAATTTTCTGTTTATGTCTTTCTCCTCTGCCAGCTCCATGGAGGGAAGGATGAATCTTATTTATCATTGTAGCTTTTGTATCCAGCCCACCAGCGGCTCCTTAGCACTTACGCGTGTGTCAGGTTACCAAGGAATAACAAGCAAGTAAACAATCAATTGTTCCCTGTCTTCATAAGTAGCCCATCTTGCGATTTTGAATCATTAATTTTCTCTGTCTGATTCATATGGAAAAATATCTGGGACCAGGACTAGACAAAACTCAGCATTTCCCAGCAAAAGTGCTCCTCTGGTTTTGTTTGCTATGGTTTGGTTTGGGCTGGGAGAGCTATCAGTTTCTTTGTTTACAAGCTAATGGGAAGCTAAGGAAAAGCTGCATAAACAAGAAGACTGTTTCCTTAAGTGGAGGGAGTGCGGAGGGTCCAGAGCACAGTGGCAGATCCAGATCTGAACAAGAGGGATGACCTACACTCCCTAACCTTTAGGAAAGGAGGTGGGAAATGGCTCCCAGACAGAGGAGCGTCTGCAGGGACCTTGCCCAATAGCTTCCATTTTCTCTAAGAAGCATTGGTCAAGAGTGCTTGCTGAAACAGACTGAGGGGCAGCAATGGAGCAGAGAAACTAGGAAGGATGTCCCATGTTTGAAATGGGAAAGAAAGAGGCCAAAGGCCAAGGACAACTTAGGGGAGGAACAGGCGTGACCTAAATCAAATCTCTGTCCTGGAGCTGATTCCTGGAGAGGGTCCTGGATGTGAGAGATGGAGTGGGCAGCTCACTTTACAGCAGCAGCAGCCCCTGCCCATGCAGGGCACACCAGGGTCCGAACTGCAGGGCTGTGCTTGGCTTTTCCAGAAGTTTGGGGCAGGGAGAGCTTGGTCTGCCTTTCCCAGCCTGAAGGTAAAGGGCACTGGGAGTGGCTGCTTTTGAGTTTTTCATCAGGGACCCAGCCGGGGTGGTCCCTCCCCTCCTCCGCAGGGTAACCTGGGCCTGCTAGCACCATGACATTCCTCCTGGCCACAGCGGCTGCTAAAGCTTGGTAGACCTGGGATTCACAGCGTTAGAGTCCAGCACTGAGCTCAAAATAACTAGGATTGCCTTACAGAGGCTAGAACTAATTCATACATGAGACAAGCTATTTGTGCATGACCGTTATGACACTGTTATAAGCCATCCTGTAAGTCCTCTGGTTTGTCAGTGCAGCCCGTTTCTGCCACCTTAGACTGTCCTGTGTCCATTCCCTGCAGAACCGCAGGAACCAAACCATTTAGCATGGCGCCCTCTAGTGGCCTAAAGGCACAACTGTCCCTTTCTTTTGAAAACATCTGAGTAGTACTCTTGCCTGGAAAATCCCATGGACGGAGGAGCCTGGTTGGCTGCAGTCCATGGGGTTGCACAGAGTCGGACATGACTGAGCGATTTCACTTTCACTTTTCACTTTCATGCACTGGAGAAGGAAATGGCAACCCACGCCAGTATTCTTGCCTAGAGAATCCCAGGGATGGGGGAGCCTGGTGGGCTGCTGTCTATGGGGTTGCACAGAGTCGGACACGACTGAAGCGACTCAGCAGCAGTCATGTTGGAGAAGGCAATGGCACCCTACTCCAGTACTCCTGCCTGTAAAATCTCATGGATGGAGGAGCCTGGTGCGCTGCAATCCATGGGGTTGCTAAGAGTTGGACACAACTGAGCGACTTCACTTTCACTTTTCACTTTCATGTATTGGAGAAGGAAATGGCAACCCACTCCAGTGTTCTTGCCTAGAGAATCCCAGGGACGGGGAGCTTGGTGGGCTGCATAGTCCAGTCTATGCGGTCGCAGAGAGTCGGACACCACTGAAGCGACTTAGCAGCAGCAGCAGCAGTCACGTATGGATGTGAGAGTTGGACTGTGAAGAAAGCTGAGCACCAAAGAATTGATGCTTTTGAACTGTGGTGTTGGAGAAGACTCTTAAGAGTCCCTTGGACTGCAAGGAGATCCAACCAGTCCATCCTAAAGGAGATCAATCCTGGGTGTTCTTTGGAAGAAATGATGCTAAAGCTGAAACTCCAGTACTTTGGCCACCTCATGCAAAGAGTTGACTCATTGGAAAAGATCCTGATGCTGGGAGGGATTGGGGGCAGGAGGAGTAGGGGGCGATGGAGGATGAGATGGCTGGATGGCATCACTGACTCGATGGACGTGAGTTTGAATGAACTCCGGGAGTTGGTGATGGACAGGGAGACCTGGCGTGCTGCAATTCATGGGGTCGCAAAGAGTCGGGCACGACTGAGCGACTGAACTGAACTGAACTGAGCTGTAAAAACTGAGCTTCCCTGGTGGCTCAGATGGTAGAGAATCTGCCTGTAATGTAGGAGACCTGGGTTCAATCCCTGGCTTGGGAAGATCCCCTGGAGGAGTACAGAGCAATCCACTCCAGTGTTTTTGCCTGGAGAATTCCATGGACAGAGGAGTCTGGTGGTCTTACAGTCCATGGGGTCACAAAGAGTCAGACATGACTGAGTGACTAAACACAGCACCAAGCAGTGAAGCCTAGACGAAGTGGAAGTGGGTTCCCCTCTCACAGGTGTGAAGGAAAGGGACCAGCACTGGGACATTAGGAGATGCCCACCTAAACTGTTAGGTAAAGACCAGCTTTTTTCTTACCTGAGAGAAAAGGCCGCCTCTGCCAATCAGAAGCCCCATGCATTTGCAGTCGTGGTGGATTTGATTTACTTCTTCACGAGGAAGAGGCTGGCAGCTCTCCTGTAAATACATTTTAAAAATATTCTGTGTTTGATGTTTGAACAATTAAAGACATTATTTCTAAGAGAAATTAAAAGCAACTGAAGCAATCAATGCTCTACTCTCCCTCTCAATCTCTCTCCCCCTATAATTGAATAAAGCTGTTAATTTCTGGATTGGATTTATTTTGGGGGGCGGCATTACTAAAAATATTTATTTTTTATCCCAATTCATTCCAGATTCCCAAAGACAAGATGAAGCTGAATGCAGATCACCAGTGAATCTTGGTGTTGCAGGTGGTTACCCCAGGAGCTTGATTCTGTAATAGCCATATTTGGAGCCTGCTTTATTTGTGTGGAAATTTTCCTCAGCTCTTCACTTGATTCTGTCCCTGTAAAAAGTTCATTTCAGAGTCCAGGATATGGCTCAGAAGTTGCATAAGGGCACGAACAGCCCAAGCTCTTCCTGAGCCACAGCACAGCCGGGGCAGGTACAGTGGGGCCGTGTCCTCATCTTCCCTCCTTGTGGAATTTGCTCTTTTCACCCAACTTAATACTCCAGGGTCAGGAGAAGTAAGCTCTCTGGAAACCCAGCGGTTGTTTCAGGTCACATGGCATCTGAAGGTGGTGACTACTTGTGGGCCTAGGTTTGCCAGCACCCGTCTGATGACACTGGACTGGGGACACCAGTGCTCCCTCCATAGTCAAGTCTGACCCTGCAGCTGCATCATCTGGAAGCCATTTTGAACTACAGACATCTAGACCCCAGGCCAGGCCTATTGATTACTTGGGGAAGGGCTTTGTTCAGTTGTTAAGTCATGTCCAGCTCTTCTGCCACCCCGTGGACAGCAGCCCGCCTGGCCCTCTGCCCATGAGATTTCCCAGGCAAGAATACTGGAATGGGTTGCCATACCCTCCTCCAGGGGGTCTTCCCAATCCAGGGATCGAATCTACATCTCTTACTGTCTTCTGCATTGGGAGGCGGGTTCTTTACCACTAGCACTTTCCCACGATCCCATCTTAACATCATGTGCTGTGTGCTAAGTCGCTCAGTCACGTCCGACCCTTGTGACCCCATGGACTGTAGCCCACCGGGCTCCTCTGTCTGTGGGGATTCTCCAGGCAAGAATACTGGAGTGGGTTGGTATTTCCTTCTCCAGGGGGCCTTCCTGACTAGGGATTGAACCTGCACTGGCAGGTGGATTCTTTCCGACTGAGCCACCTGGGAAGCTTGTAGAGCAGGGCGTAGGCATCTGTGTTTGTAAATGCTCTTCAGATGCTGGGCTGTGATCCCTCAGCCATGAGTGCTCAGCACTGCCACTGGCTTCTCATCTGAGAGCATCAGCACTGGGTCCGGCTCTCTGGCTTCAAAGGCATGGTCCCGGCTCATGGGCCAGCCCCTGCGATTCCTGTGAGGTGGAGGAGGGCTCTCTCCCATGCTCCCAGCTTCCTTTTTCTGCTCTGGGCTTCCCATCTGCCTTCCCCTGTGCTTGGGTATCCACCCCCTTGCCCCACCCACCCTGAATCCTTTCCTGGTTAGGTGTCAGTGGCTGAGCACAGATCAGACTGTTCCTTCCAGAGAGGTCTGGATTCTCCATCTGCTGTGAAGCTTTAAGACTAGCAAAATATTATCCAAACGTTTAGACAAGAAGAGGACCCGTGATGGGGTAAAAGACTAGGATCACCTCATTGATCCAAAATGTCCTGTGAGGTGGAGGAGGGCTCTCTCCCATGCTCCCAGCTTCCTTTTTCTGCTCTGGGCTTCCCATCTGCCTTCCCCTGTGCTTGGGTATCCACCCCCTTGCCCCACCCACCCTGAATCCTTTCCTGGTTAGGTGTCAGTGGCTGAGCACAGACTCAGACTGTTCCTTCCAGAGAGGTCTGGATTCTCCATCTGCTGTGAAGCTTTAAGACTAGCAAAATATTATCCAAACGTTTAGACAAGAAGAGGACCCGTGATGGGGTAAAAGACTAGGATCACCTCATTGATCCAAAATGTTGTCCTGCTTGTCCCTGAGGCTCTCATGAGGGAAGACTCAGTTCAGTTCAGTTCAGTGGCTCAGTTGTGTCCGACTCTCTGCGACCCCATGAATCGCAGCACGCCAGGCCTCCCTGTCCACAGCAATATAACTTAGGGCTAAATGGTGAGAGGGCTTTCTGGGTAGTTCAGCTGGTAAAGAATCCACTTGCAATGTGAGAGACCTGGGTTCAGTCTCTGGCTTGGGAAGATCCCCGGAGGAGGGCATGGCAACCCACTCCAGTATTCTTGCCTGGAGGATCCTGAGGAGCCTGGTGGGCTACAGTCCATGGGGTCACCAAGAGTCACACACGATTGAGCAACTAAGCCCAGAAGAGCACAAACTGTGAAGACTAGAAAGAAGTCGAGTATGGCACGGGTGATGAGAGTTCAGAGGTCAGGAAGGGTTCCCGAGGGGCAGCTGGGTTGCTGGGGTCTGCGTGGCCATCAAGGGCCTGGGGAGGAACTTTAACCTCACCCTGGTCTGAGCCAGCACCCTCTCTGCTCCTCTGTCCTTTTTTTATCACTCTCTACAGTCTATGGGGTCACACAGAGTCAGACACAATCGAAGCGACTTAGCAGCAGCAGCAGCCTCGACTGCCAAGACTAATTGACCGTCCTGTAGCCATATGCAGAGAAAAGCATGGTTGAAAACATCTAACAAGGCAAAGCCACAGGACAGCCTGACCCGGCTCCGTGCAGGAACCTAAGTTCCAACAGCCCCATAATCAAATAGGCATGTTAGTAACTAGCCTCTTCTTGAGGATACAATGTAGTTTCCTGTTCATTTTGTTTTTGTTTTCCAACTTGTTTGGAGAGGGTAGGTTTTCATTTAAACAGTATAAAAGTATTCATGGTTATTGGGAAAAACTCCTTAAAGCAGTATGGACATGCATTTATTAAAAATTGGAAGTTTTTCTTCCTAAAATCCTACTCCTAGGGACATTGCCTGTTAGTAATTTGGTGTGAACGAGACAAATTTTTTATGCATACAAATGCATTTAAATGCACATTTAAAAAATAATTCATCTTTTTATGATGTTTTGCATTTGATTTGAACAATTTCAATGTATCCTGAACATCTTTCCATGTCAGTGTATCTGGACCTAGTCTTTTTATTTATTTTTTAAAATTAATTTCTTTATTTTAATTGGAGATTAATTATTTTACAATATTGTAGTGGTTTTTGCCATACATTGACATGAATCAGCCATGGGTGTACATGTGTTCCCCACCTTGAGCCCCCCTTCCACCTCCCTCCCCATCCCATCCCTCAGGGTCATCCCAGTGCACCAGCCCTGAGCACCCTGTCTCATGCATCAAACCTGGACTGGCGATCTGTTTCACATATGGTAATATACATATTTCAATGCTATTCGCTCAAATCATCCCACCCTCATGGACCTAGTCTTTTTAAAGACTGCCTAGTATTTTGTCTCTTGTTGGTAGAGCAATTTGTTTCATCTCCTATTTTTAACACATATGTGGTTTTCTGTTTTTGTTTATGATCATAAACAATGTTGCAAACATCCTCACTTATTTATATCTACACACATCTGTGAATATTTCTCTAGGACACACTCTACAGATGCATTTCTGTCCAAAGGGCTGCATCCAGTTCACATCCTTACCAACAGCACATGGGAGTTTTAAATCTGGGTTATATTGTACAGCATCAATACGTCATATACATCAATACAGCATCACAGCCAAGTTCTGTACTGTTTCTATTACATGAAAGTGGTCTGAAGTGTTGCAGGAGCCTGAAATCAATCAATCAACACTGGTAAAGTGCTCACCATCTGTGTATTTCCTGGCCTCAAAAGCATATAATTTACATAGGAAAAGAAGATATTGATACTTGAAAATTGAGTCAACAAGTACATGATTCGAGATCCTTTCAAAGGAGCTCTTTAGACAGGGAATGGGAGAGGGATTCTCTGAAGGCTGGAGCCCCTTTAGACAGGAGAAGCAAAGGCAAGCTTTAAGGAGGAGGTGTGGGGAAGAGTCAGATCTTGAAAAAGGCTAGGATTTCCAAAGCTAGATACAGAGAAGAGAGTACCATACTCCATGACTGGGGAAAAGTGTGAGCAGCATTTGAATGTACTGTCATTGAGAGGAATTAGCGATAGAGAAATTCCCATGCTTACAACTACTGAAGGGCAGAGAGAAGAGGAAAAGAGCTCATTCTATATAGACTATTTTATAGCCTGTCTTATTTTTTCCATAATACAGTCCGCACATCTTCCCATGTCACACATATTTCTGTGCCACATAGCATGGCTGTACCATCACTTAGCTTGTTTGGTACCAATGGCTATTTGGGAGAATTCTGATGCTTTACCAGGTCAATGAATGTCTCTGTCCACATGTCTTGAAGCGCACAGTAATTGGGTTTGGGGGAAGGGAGGAGTGCCTCCTCTCTCATGGGGCTTTCCTCGGGGGATTCTGGGCTTTGAGGAGCCTAGATATCCTTGAGGGAGCTCCTGGGTTGGGAGAGGACTGGAATGGACTCATCTGAACTTTAAAACAGCCTTTCACAGGGCCCCAAGCTGAAGATGTGGGTGTCACAGCTTGTGAGCCAGAGGGCCTGCTCTTATATACAGTACCCTTCTTCTCCTGTTGTCTCCCATAGCTTTCAAATCTTAATTAAACGTTCCAGCCTTGTACTGTCTCTGCTGTGTGGTGTTAAGGGAAAAGTCTTATATGCATGGTCTGGGCTGAATATTGAAAGAAGTGAGCATCAGACCTTCTAAATTAGGATGGTACGGTGAGAGCAAACAGCAAGACATCTCCCATGGATAAGAATTAGGGGGAAGGCATCCATCTGACTGTTCCTTCCCCTGCCAGAATTCTCCTGCTGTCACTCTGCTCTGAGGAGCTAGATTTTACTTTTATGGAGGATTGGGACGATTTCCTACTGACATGGACCCTAGGGGCAGCAGGAGAAACTGTGGGAAAGATTTGAGAAACATGGTGAAGAAAGAATCAATAAGACTTGACATTAGAAATAAGGAGAGAGAAGGAGCCACAGATTATTTGGTGGTTTTGAGGCTGGGGAATTGGGAGAAGAGTGGAGATACAGAACAGAAACAGTGATCTTGGGAAGAATCACTGGCTTAAGGGAAAATACTAAGTTCAGTTGTCGTCATATTGAGTTTGAGGTCACAGTAGGGTATGTTGTCAGAAAGTCGCATTCCACCTGGTTACCTGAGAGATTAAAGTCCACTCACAAATAAATACAAAACCCTATAAATCTTTAACATCCTCGCCCAAATCATCACCGCAGCCTTCTCCTGGCCCTTTTCCCTACTGCTAACTCTCTGGGCTGCCTGCCCCTCCCCAAATAATTCTCCCCTTCTTTGTATTTCTAATGCGAAATAATCAGTCATTGCGATGCTCTTTGCCTACTCTGGCAAGAATACTATCAGCTCCCTTTTCCAAATTCTCCTCCTTGCTCCTCTAGAACTCTCCATGTTTATACTCAATGCTCTCTGTCACGCTCAGTTGCTTCAGCTGTGTCTGACTCTTTGCAACCCCATAGGCTGTAGCCAGCCAGGATCCTCTGTCCATGGGATTCTCCAAGCAAGAATACTGGAGTGGGTTGCCATGCTCTCCTCCAGGGGATCTTTCTTACCCAGGGATCAAACCTATGTCTTCCCCATTGGCAGGTGGATTCTTTACTGCTGAGCCACTGGGGAAGCCCCAACACTCTCTACTCATTTCTGATGAGAGCTTCACTGAGTCTTGCAGTCCTTGCTACTCTATCTCAATGAATGAGCTTGTAGCCAAGGCTTCCTGCCTTAACTCTCGTTGCTCCAAGAAGCTACAGAGAGACCAGTAGATCACCACCTACCTTATCCTTCACCATTTCTATTCCTATCATGAGACCTTTGCCTCGGACATCTCCTACAATTTCAAATTCATCTCGCAGCTTAGCCAACTTCAGCAACATATAGGTGCCAACTTCTTGGCTATTTTCTTGTAGATTTTCTTCTTTAATCACCTGTTGAGAGAAAGCCCCAAATGAATTTCCATTTAAAATTTTAAAAGGGACTAAGAAATAAATGTATGTGACCTGTTTACAAAACTTGACCAGACAAATGGAACCCAAAGTCATGTGGCCATACCTTGTCTCATAGAAAGATCTGCTGTAGGGAGAAAAAAAGGCTTGGTAGAGGGAACACTTACCTCATACCATTCTCATCTTCAGGAGTGGGTAAACATTTAGGGAAAAATAAGAGCGACATCTTAATGTTGGGCTCTGTGTGGGCCCAGAGTCAGGGCATCTGAGATATAAAAAGATTTTCACCTACTTCCGCTCACAGCAGAGATCTGTGATTCTTTTCTTTTTTAAACTTTTTATTTTGTACTAGAGCTGATTAACAATGTCATAATCATTTCAGGAGAACAGCACAGGGACTCAGACATACATATACATGGATCCATTCTCCCCCAAACTCCCCTCCCATCCAGGCTACCATAGAACATTGAGCAGAGTTCCCTGTGCTATACAGTAAGAGACTGTGATTCTGGACCACATATGAGCAGTCCACTGTACTTATAACCAGCTGATAGTAACCACTTGACTGCAGGCAGAACTTGATGTTTTTAAGACCTCCGTGTTCACCTCCATCCGACCTGCCAAATTGATTGAGGGGACACAGCACTTAAAGAACACTCGTTGGCATTTCTACAGAATGAAATAAATGTCACATCCTACCCACACTTTCTCTTTTTGAGATTTAGTCATATTTGAATATACTTTTTAATTAGAAAGAGCAGCTTTTACTTATTTTTATTGAAAAATACTTTTAAATTTATTTTTTTTTGCATAAGTGAAACATGTGCTTTGTTCAAACATCACAAAGTACAGAAGCAAAGAGCAGAATGAGCTTCACTGATCCCTGTCCTCCAGCCACTACGTTTCCCTCCCCACAAACAACCACTGTTAATAATTTCTTGTGCAGTCTTTCAGAAGCTATGTTACACTTATTTAAGCAAGCACTATTATGCATATAATACATGCATGCTCAGCCCTTTAAGTCATGTCCTACTCTTTGTGATGCTATGGACTGCAGCTTGTCAGGCTCCTCTGTCCAAGGGATTTTCCAGGCAAGAGTACTGGAGTGGGTTGCCATGCTTCCTTCAGGGGATCTTCCTGACCCAAGGATTGAACCCACATCTTTTATGTCTCCTGCATTAGTGGAGTGGGGGGGGGTGGCTCTTTACCACTAGCACCAAGTGCTATTATTCATATAATTATGCAACAGATGAGATCACAGGCAAAAATCAATGGGCTAATGCTGAACCACAGCTGAATCATCTAGTTAGAATTGTATAGAAGTCATTTGCTCTTTTGTCTTTTCATTTATGACAGTACAACAAACGTACGGAAGCATACACAGGACAGGACCAAAATTCAACTGACATCAAAAATTGCCATTGGTCACCATCCATAAAACACCAATCAAATCAAAAGAAAATTTCAGTGCTACCAACTAGCTAGGGGAATTCTTATGTTTCCCATGTGTGTGAGGTTTGTTATATATTATTTCATATCCAATACATGAAGCACTGATAGTAGATCTCAAAAAAAGGGAGAGGGAGCAGAATAATAACTGGAAATCTTAAATTCATGGACTAGGAATTAACTCTCCACTTTAACTATGTCATGTGGTAGAGTCCTGATAATATGTGTGTAGTTTTGAAGTAGTTGTTTGGTGAAATGAGTGATGTTGACACAGCAGCTGGAACCTACCTCAAGGACGGCTGAACCAATGGCGCAGGCCATGGGGTTCCCTCCAAAGGTATTGAAGTGAAGCAGGCGCTTGGCTAAGGACCTGGCAATCTCTAGGGGGAGAAAATAAAAGGTGGATAAAGAGTGACACATCTATAATTTCTCATCATGCCACTTGGATTGTAATCCATTTACTTTCATGTTGTAGAAAGGTGTTTACAATATATTTCATGGCATCCAATTCATTCGTCACTCACCAGATAGTGATGTTATGGATGGACCTGTCTTTCCCCTCAGGGATCCCCAACTCATATGCTGAAGCCCTAACTTCCAATGCAACTCCCTAGAGGCAACTAAGGTCATAAGGGTGGAGCCCTAATCCAATAGGATTGGTGCCCTCATAAGAAGAAAAGAGACCAGAGCCTTTTCTCATTGCAGAAAAGGACACACGAGGACACAGCCAGAGGGTTGTCTGCAAGAGAGATCTCACTAGAACTCAACTGGGCTCTTACCTTGACCTTGGACTTCAGCTTCTAGAACTGTGGGAAAATAAATGTCTGTTGTTTAAGCCACTCAGCCTGCAATATCTTGTTATGATAGACCAAGGTGATGAATACAATAGATAAGGAAAAATTGCTTATTTACTCCATGAGAAGTTTACTAATAAAATCTTCAATGTGTTGTGTGAATTGAAAAGTACTTTAAAACTTGATTTATGGGAACTTGTATGAATCCTCATTAGTAAGCCTTTTTTGTGTCTCCACTCTTGGGACTAAAAAGGAAATATTTTTTAAAACTCTCATAGCAAGGATTTCATAACAATCTCCAGATAATTTGAGGGTGAAAATATATATTTGGTTCATTATAGTTCACCTTCAACACCATATTTCCTCATTTGATAAAAGCACTGAAATGTTTCAAGGCACTTAATTATCCTTTGGAGTTTCTCAAGTGTGCTCGCTATTGGTGGGAAAAATAAATGAAATAATCTTAAGATTTTCAGTAATAAGTGGTTCATAAAAGTATTCTCTGTAAAACTTCACTAAAATGGGTAATAAAATTAATTCTAATGTTAATTTTATAGACTGTTTAGCTAAGTGAGATTGTATTGTATTTAGTTGTTGATGATCAGCAGAGAAAACTATCACTCTGGAGGCTGAGTCTATAGCTTATTGGGGTGGCAAGACTAAATTGGAGAGTTCTTCAAGAATATGACTCTTTGGAAACTTTAGCTTTAAACTTTAACTGGCTTCAGGTTGGTTAACACCATCTCTTGTGTTGGATTAGGTTTTGGTTTTGGTTTTGTCTAGGCACATTTGCCTGCTCCTGCTGCTGCTAAGTCGCTTCAGTCGTGTCCGACTCTGTGCGACCCCATAGACAGCAGACCACCAGGCTCCCCCGTTTCCAGGATTCTCCAGGCAAGAACACTGGAGTGGGTTGCCATTTCCTTCTCCGATTCATGAAAGTGAAAAGTGAAAGTGAAGTCACTCAGTTGTGTCTCACTCCTAGCGACCCCATGGACTGCAGCCTACCAGGCTCCTCTGTCCATGGGATTTTCCAGGCAAGAGTACTGGAGTGGGGTGCCATCGCCTTCTCTGAGGCACATTTGCCTAGACTTTGTCAATGTAGTAGAACCCTACATCTCAATGTGAGGCTGGGAGAATTGGTCTTCCCTACAGCAAAGAGCAAAAAGGGCTGGTTTTGTTCCATCTCTTCCACAATCTGGCAAACAGACTGTTTCTCTTTAACATTACTTGGGAAATGCCTGTGTAGTTTCCATGACGGTCTGCAGCCCACACTAGGTACAATACACATGTTTTCTAAGACTGGGGATGCAGGGGGCCCAGAAACAGACACAAACTGCCCGTGGTTCCTACCTGGAGTTGTCACGACTGCTGCCATGGGAAAGCCATTCCCAATCCCTTTAGCCATGGTGACAATATCTGGCAGGATATCGTGTGTTTGGAAGCCCCAGAAGTGAGAGCCCAGCCTTCCAAATCCTGTCTGCACCTGATGGAAACAAATCCGAAATCACGGGGAACTTTCTGAGAAATGCTGGTTTTCCTGACTCTCTGGTGTCTTTCCTTCTCTTCTGTCTTCTCCTCCTTAACATCATCATCCCCACCATCTTTGTACTATGATGGAAAAAGCACCATGCCTGAGCTTTTAGGCACCAAAAACCATTTGCTAGTGACTCTAGACATGTTTCTTAACTCCTCTGGACCTATGTTAGCTCTGTTGAGTGGAAACACTTAATATCAATACATCACAGGGTTGTTGTGCTGCTGCTGCTGCTGCTAACTCGCTTCAGTTGTGTCTGACTCTGTGCAGCCCCATAGATGGCAGCCCACTAGGCTCCCCCATCCCTGGGATTCTCCAGGCAAGAACACTGGTGTGAGTTGCCATTTCCTTCTCCAATGCATGAAAGTGAAAAGTGAAAGTGAAGTCGCTTATTCATGTCCGACTCTTAGCGACCTTATGGATTGCAGCCCACCAGGCTCTTCCATGCATGGGATTCTGCAGGCAAGAGTACTGGAGTGGGGTGCCACTGGGTTATATAAATAATGCATGTGAAAAAGGTTGCTGTGATTAGCAATCCTGAATAAGGCCCCTCTGTGGGAAGGCTGTGTCTGCCCCATGCTGGATGAGGCAGCAATTACAGCATGCAGACTGGTGCTGGGGCGTCTGCCATTCAGCCCAGACAGGCTGACTGTCCTCCTCCCGCGGTGCCTTTTGCTTCCTGAGAATCAGTCATGAGGAGGACTCAGTAAAGCCGGTTAACTCAGGATGGAACTAAGCTGACCGCAGCTGTTCTGTTCATGCTGTTTCCTCTTCCTAGAAGACCCTTTCCTTGCTCTGTCTCTCGCTAACACCTCTTGTTCTTCAAAACATGGTTTCCTCACTATCTGGGCTAGGAATTTCCTACAAGGCACCTAGGCTGCCATCAGAACCTCTTACCTTGGACTATTATCACCAGAGTACCTGTCTAATAGGGTTTCACAGGTGGCACTCGTGGTAAAGAACCTGCCTGCCAATGCAGGAGACACAGACGTGGTTTAGATCTCTGGGTCGGGAAGATCCCCTGGAGAAGGAAATGGCAACCCACTCCAGTATGCTTGCCTGGAGAATCCCATGAACAGAGGAGCCTGGCAGCTACAGTACAGAAGGTTGCAAAGAGTCGGACATGACTGAAGTGTTTAGCATGCATATACCCACATGTCTAATAAGAGAGACTGTATCTCATTCTTCTCTTTATCCATAATATCTAGCACAGTGCCTGATAAAAGTAGACACTAAGTGTTTATGGAATGAATTAAAATGTGGCAGAAGTGCCTAATTAAATAAATGCACACAAATATTCCCATGCAAATTTCTGCCAGAGCCTTTTTTGGTGATGGGTCCTTGATTTCCTTCTGGTTCTCAGTCTCTTGGACTGTCTGTCTCTCTTTCCCTATACACACTGCACTTCTGGGATAGAGGTGTAGGCACTTGAAGCTGATTCTGAAATGCTCTTGAAAGAGTAAGGGTCCTTCTCAGACTTTTTTTTTTAAATTATTTTTCTACTCTCTCCAAGGTGCTGTTGCAAAGGCAGATTTGGGGGTTGCAATTAGATAAGGGTGAGCAACACAGGAGAAGAGCTTAGATGTGAGAGTCAGACAGACCTGGGTTCGAATCCTGAGTCTCCTAGTTTCGAGTCCCTGAACATAGGCTGATGAATTTTCCCAAAAGAGAGAATGTAAGAAGAGTTCATGGCAAATCCATCCAACTTGCCTATTTTCATTTTTTATTTCATCTAAGTACCATAAATAAATGGTAAAAAAAAATCAGATTGCTAGGACAATACATGAAATTATGTAGGGCCATAAACCATGTGAGTCATCTAGGAGGTGTCAGTTCCATGGAATCTTTCAGTTGAGCAGAGATGACTCATTCTACGGTTCATAAACTCGAATGTTTATCTTCTTAGGAGGTAAGAAGCATATAGCCATGAGAGAAGCAGGCGAGGTCCACCTCTGTGAATTGGAATGGAAACTATGTGTGCGGATGCCTTGCTTAAAAGTGGTCAATTTCACATTTAAATCCAGCCCACGCCAGACCAGGAAAGACTGATGGCCCAATATGGCCCCATGCTAAGTCGTTTCAGCCGTGTCTGACTCTTTGCAATCCCATGGACTGTAGCCCCCCAGGTTCCTCTGTCCACGGAATTCTCCAGGTAAGAATACTGGAGTGGGTTGCCATGCTCTCCTCCAGGGGATCTTCCCAACCCAGGGACTGGACCTGCATCTCTTATGTCTCCTGCATTGGCAGGCAGCTTCTTCACCACTAGTGGCACCTTGGGAAGCCCTTATTATAGATTGCAAATTCCTCATTTTATAGAAGGGAAAGCCAAGCTTAGCTGATTAAGAAGGCATGTGAGATCCCTGGGTGCAGCACCAGCTCTGCCCTCAGGAGTTTCTTCTGCTCCTGCCTTTCCTGCCACCCTTTGTCTTTCTAGACCACAGCTCGATCGTTCTTGAAAGGTGGGTTGCCCAGTGGTTAGTGTGGTCTTTGAGTCTGAGTGTGAGTTCTGGCTCTGTCCCTACTAACTGCATGATCTTGACAGGCAAATCAACTATCTTGAACTTCAGTTCACTTTTTTTTTTCCCAGTTCAATTCAATTTGTTTTTGGCTGTACAGCATGACATGTGGAATCTTAGTTCCTTGACCAGGACTCAAAGCCACGGCCCCTGTAATGGAGGTGGGACCCCCAACCTCTGGACTGCCAGGGGAGTCCCTGGAACTACTTTTCAAATATCTGTGATTATGGCCTTCTTCTTAGAGGCTGGGCATTTTTTTTTTTTCCCCCTAAGTGTGATTTCCAAACAGATTTTGTTATTAAGATAAGATGAATGCTGCCAGACTGCCTAATACTATTTTGGCAAAAGTTAAGATGAAAACTTGGTTGTGAGGTTAAACTAAGTTTAAGCTGATTCAAATAGGAATTTTAAAAGTATGTTGAGGAATGGCAACGTCCTAGGCCTGTTAACTTATTTGATAGACTTCACTTGGGACGTTGATGTTCTAATCTAGTAACGAACTAGTCAGTCAACGAGTCAAAGATTAACTTATACCCTCATCTTGGAATCTGCAAGTAGATGCTTTCTGCCTGGACTGCAGAGCAGAGTTTAGAGGTTTCTCCCCGCGTTTTTCCTGTCCTGGCTCCATCACACCTACTCCGTGGCCACTCACTTCATCTGCAATGCACACGCCTCCCCGCTCGCGCACCAGTTCGAAGGCTTCCTTTAGAAACCCCTTCGGGTACTGAATAACGCCATTCACCCCCTGCAAAAAACATCAAACCAAGAAGACCTAGAATAACAGCACAGGGCCTTGAAAGTATTAAAAAAACCCCACAAACAACTGAAGACAGATCATGATCAATATTAGCATTAGTGATACTATCAATTTTTCAAACCATTTCTAGAAATGTGTCAACTATGGGTGAAAAGAAGAGCCATTTCTCTTAATGCCATGCCTTCTGGGAAATAGGTGCAAATGTGGTCTTTCCTGAGAGTAGAGAAAAATAGATTAAGGGGATTTAGTAAGATTACAGAGTGGCTCATCCTGACAGTGTGGGTAATGAGCAACTGAAAACTGCTGGGGTTTTCTATTTTTGCAGATTTACAAATTCAGTAGTTTAATCTGTCTGTCTGTTCAGTCTCGGAATACAGAAGATGGACTTTTAAAGGTCAGTTGAAAACCAGGGGCCTTCTTTTTTTCAAGGGGATGAAGAAAATGACATAGAGGGACATAACAGTGATCACTTAAATAATTTTGAAGTCACTAAAATGTACGAGTTAAAATTGATAATTTATAGCTGAGTTCAGTTAATGTTTAAGGTTAACACACTTACTTGAATTGGCTCTGCAAAAAATCCCGCAATTGATTTGGCCACAGAAGTGCTCAGAGTATCTTTGAATTGTTCAATATACTGGTCTTTAGCTTGACAGCAGTCTGCAATAAACAAACAAACAAAACAAAGTATTTGAAGATGTGAGAAAGGCATCCAGAAGAATGGGGGGGGGGAACACAGAAAAAAGAAACCAGGATAGTAAATCGACTAGAGTCCCTCAAGATACAGTAAAGCAGGATATGGGGATAAAGGTTTCTGAAAGGGAAACATTGTCAGAACAACGTGCTTTGTTCTGAGCAGCAAGACTAGCCTAGCCACAAAGGTGTAAACAAAGCACTCCAGTTATTTCCATCTGGGGAAGAAACACCCCAGAGCATCATTGAGTCTGGGATAGATGGCTGTTTCACCTAAGGAAGCCAATTCTCTTGACACGGTAGATTTAATTCAGATGTAATTGGTATGTGGATTTGATTTATTTGGAAATAACTGTTTACTTTGTATTGCCACTTAATCTGGTATACCATTTTAAAACTACAAAGTATCTCAGTCTTTATGGTTAGTAAACCATACTAACTCCAATACTTTGGCCGCCTGATGCAAAGAGCCAACTCATTGGAAAAGACCCTGATGCTGAGAAAGATTGAAGGCAGGAGGAGAAGGGGATGACAGAGGATGAGATGACTGGACGGCATTACTGACTCAATGGACGTGAGTTTGGAGTAAGCTCTGGGAGATGGTAAAGGACAGGGAAGTCTGGCATGCTGCAGTCCATGGGGTTGTAAAGAGTTGGACACAACTTGGTGACTGAACACCAGCACCAACAAATATGTTTATAGAACAATGAGAATTCTAAAGAGGAAAGTACTACAGTCATGTAACTTTCATCCACTGTCTCAGGAGAGACGAAGCAGTCCCCTCTGGAGTTGCAAATGTCCCAGGACTAGTGTGTCCACATATGAGAACCTTCAGAATTTTTATCCACACCTGTAATTTGATGGATAGCACCACATAATCTCTGAATCTAAACCCATATCCGTGAATAGCAGAAGAAAGGCAAAGGGAGAGATATGAGTGTGATGGGGGTCTCTGGTGAAAGCAGTCAGGGAGGCAAGTCACCATCTACCATCACGATGCTTGCTTAGAGGCATGGATGTGGTCCTGTCTCCTGAAAGCTAGAGATAAGGAATAGAAACCTTCAGTTATCACCATCAACAGTGAAGCATAAATATAGTTTATACTTCAGCTCTTAAAAAGTGAGAAAAACATAACCTGGACCCAAACATACTTTTAGGCTACATACAATGTTTGGAAAAGCGTGCTTGACAGCATTCCCTGATCTTTGGTGAACTGGAATCGAGGGCTCAGGGTTTGAAGAAGGGAATTAATGAAAGGTATATCAAAACCAGAAAGTACACTTATTAGCATCATTTATGGTGTCGGACTGTGAAGAAGGCTGAGCGCCGAAGAATTGATGCTTTTGAACTGTGGTGTTGGAGAAGACTCTTGAGAGTCCCTTGGACTCCAAGGAGATCCAACCAGTCCATTCTGAAGATCAACCCTAGGATTTCTTTGGAAGGAATGATGCTAAAGCTGAAACTCCAGTACTTTGGCCACCTCATATGAAAAGTTGACTCATTGGGAAAGACTCTGATGCTGGGAGGGATTGAGGGCAGGAGGAAGAGGGGATGACGGAGGATGAGATGGCTAGATGGCATCACTGACTCGATGGACATGAATCTGAGTGAATTCTGGGAGTTGGTGATGGACAGGGAGACCTGGCGTGCTGTGATTCATGGGGTTGCAAAGAGTCGGACACGACTGAGTCTGCAGTCTGCCTGTCTCTACCTAAGCTCTCTTTCTGGGACCTTCTTGGTGTTCCAGTGGTTAAGACTCCATGCTGCCAATGCAGGGGCTGTGGGTTCGATACTTGGTCAGGGAACTAAGATCCCACATGCTGTGGGTACAGCCCAAAGATTTTTTTAAAAGGCATCCCCATTAAAAAAAAAAGTTCTGAAAGTTCTCTTCCTTGGTCTCATGAAGGCCTGGAATAAGGGGCCACAGGGGCAGATATTGCTGTCTACATTTCACAGATGAGAAACAGGAGCATCATCTTTCAGAAGGAGAATTTGAGTGAAGTTTTAAACTTCCTCTCGGTTTTATGTTCTGTGACTGTAACGTCTGGTTCTAAAGCTCATGCTTCCAGCCTCCCACCTCCACCATTATCCCATCTGAATTTTAAGGTGACTGAATTTTCTTACTTTCAAAGCTGATTTTAAAGGCTTCCATTTACCTTCTTCTCAGCCCAGTGACTCACGCTGTTTCATTAAAGAGCTCTTGGCAGGGGAGCTTCGTGCTTTCCTCCAGTGCTATTTGGGAGCAGTCACCCAAAGGGTCCTGCCCTGTGATGACAAGCATGGGGAGGGGCCTGCTGACCAATCAAGAACTCAGGCTGCTTCCAGGCCTCCTCTCCCTCTTGTGAGGAAGCGGTAAAGAATGTAAATAACAATGCATTTGATGAACAACAGCTTTCCTGTTGAGGAGGTCTTTACAGTTTTGGGGGACATGTCAACAGCCTTCAGGAACCACCTTCTGTTTTGACAAATACTCTCTTTGGCTGGTATTCTGAGTCCCTGGGGAACTTCCTGACTGGAGTTTCGAAATTTCTAAGTGTTCTTTCCCCTTCCTGCATTGGGAATTGGTGACCTCCATTGGAAACTGGTGAATAATCTCCCCAACCTTGTTTTCCTATTAAATTGGTAGCAGAACCGTTGCTAGGAGAGCTGAGAGAATGCCTCTAAGGAAGCACTGGGTGACAGTGTGTTTCTGCCTTAGGTCTGATAAGCCTGAGATGCTGAGATGTGTTTCCTAACAGGGGGTGGATACTCTGATGGTATTGGGGTCACTGGCTATAAGGACTGTTGGCTCAGTGAGGAGTGACTTCCTAGTTGTATTTGTCTTGACTTTTCCCTTTCCCACTTTTTCCAATTTGCCTTTCTCTTCATTCCTTCCCCCTCCTGACCCGCCCTCACGTGCCACCCTCCCCGCTCAGTTGGACCTGGTGCACAGCTGCATTTCCTAATTGTTTGCACTGGAGAATCTCGGCAGTGGCTTCCTCCCCAAGGGCCACGGAAAATATCTGGGCACATTGTCTGCAAATGACAAAGAGGAGTTTGGTAAGACATGAACAACAGACAGTCAATTTGAGGCAATATATGGTACCAATCAAGGCAAGAGTGCTTCTTAACTTGATACTAAGATTTCTTCCTTACTCTTCTCCCACTTAGAACAAAAACTTGATATTCTGCTTTGAAGAGATAATTTTGTTCTTGGAAATCAGTTATGAGGCCACTCTACAAAAGAAACTGATTTCCGTGTCTGCCTGGAAACAACTGGCTCAAGAGTTTGGTGGGTAATGGCATCTGAAAGAATGAGAATAATTAGGTATCTGATTCTGATGCTGAAAAGGTGGGTACAGTGGGTGAGAACAGAAGGTGAGTACAAGGATGAGTATATGGAAATTATATGCATTCAAGGCGCTGGGAACTTATTTCAATGCATTTATTTGTAATTGACTCAATTTTACTTAAAAACAAAACAAAATGTAAAAGCATCCCTAATATTCAGTATTACTCAGACTCTGAAGGTCTTTCTAAGAAATGTCTCCTTTAAATGGTCTTTTATTTGATTAATCAAATTGAGGCTTTGATTAATCACAGGCTTCATAGTTTCTAGTCCTAATGACTGGAAAAATCTGATCAATGATTCCATACACCTAGGGGTCTTTAGAGAAATAAGGCAAAAATCTCAGAACTTACTGGTTGGCAGCCCATCCCATGAGGGAGGTCCATCTTATAGATGCCTACATTTGTCAAGCCAAGTGTGTAAGGACTGCATCCATGGTAGGCTCCTCTGCAGAAAGAAAAGAGTGGGAGGACTAGGTTAAGTGTGCTTTCATTTGATCACTGGCCTGTGGAACACTGGGTCAGACAAAAAAGAAAATCCACGAAAGCTATGGAGATAAAAAAGAGCACCATTGACCTACAACCTCAGTGATCTCAAAGACATCTTCTAAGCCTGTGTCAAATGAATTCACTTATTCATGTTTTCTCCTAGCATCACAGATTTGAATCGTGAAAGAAATTTTGGAGGCCATCTGGCTGAGAGCTCTGACCTTAGACCTGCCCTACTCTGTTCCTCTAAGCAATGAGACTCATCTTTTAGCAACATACCAGAAATTATATATTCAACGAGTCTGCAAAGTAATCTCTTTGAGAAGCTGAGTATTTGTTCCTGTGACGCAGCTGTCACTTAACAGTTTTGGGAACTTTTCTTCAAGTGTCTCATAGGCCATCCTAGTCAGCATAGAAGAAACACGGGCTTTATTTCTGGAAACTGAAACAGTCATATTTATTAAAAATTATCCTAATCTCTTGGTTTCAAATAAGTCTGGACAACTTCCCAAATCAAAATCACCCTTCAAAAAGGATTTAGGACTATTGAGACTATTCGAAGGAATGGTTATATATCCTGAAAGCGGAAACACAAACATTTATTGAACCCTAGTAGGACCAAGACTGCTCTGAATAGATCATGATTTATCTGGACATGCATATTCTAGATATTCAAGCTGGTTTTAGAAAAGGCAGAGGAACCAGAGATCAAATTGCCAATAACCGCTGGATCATTGAAAAAGCAAGAGAGTTCCAGAAAAACATCTATTTCTGCTTTATTGTCTATGCCAAAACCTTTGACTGTGTGGATCACAATAAACTGTGGAAAATTCTGAAAGAGATGGGACTACCAGACCACATGATCTGCCTCTTGAGAAATCTGTATGCAGGTCAGGAAGCAACAGTTAGAACTGAACATGGAACAACAGACTGGTTCCAATTAGGAAAAGGAACAAGGCTGTATATTGTCACCTTGCTTATTTAACTTCTATGCAGAGTACATCATGAGAAATGCTGGGCTGGAGGAAGCGCAAGCTGGAATCAATATTGCTGGAAGAAATATCAATAACCTCAGATATGCAGATGACACCACCTAAAGTGAAGAAGAACTAAAGAGATGGCAGAAAGTGAAGAAGAACTAAAGAACTTCTTGATGAAAGTGAAAGAGGAGAGTGAAAAAGTTGGCTTAAAGCTCAACATTCAGAAAATGAAGATCATGGCATCTGGTCCCATCACTTTATGGGAAATAGATGGGGAAACAGTGGAAACAGTGGCTGACTTTATTTTTCTGGGCTCCAAAATCACTGCAGATGGTGATTGCAGCCATGAAATTAGAAGACACTTACTCCTTGGAAGAAAAGTTATGAACAACCTAGATAGCATATTGAAAAGCAGAGACATTACTTTGCCAACAAAGGTCCGTCTAGTCAGGGCTATGGTTTTTCCAGTGGTCATATATGGATGTGAGAGTTGGACTATAAAGAAAGCTGAGTGCCAAAGAATTGATACTTTTGAACTGTGGTGTTGGGGAAGACTCTTGAGAGTCCCTTGGACTCCGAGGAGATCCAACCTATGCATCCTACAAGAGATCAGTCCTGGGTGTTCATTGGAAGGACTGATGTTGAAGCTGAAACTCCAATACTTTGGACACCTGATGTGAAGAGATGACTCATTTGAAAAAGACCCTGATGCTGGGAAAAATTGAGGGCAGAAGGAACAGGGGACGATAGAGGATGAGATGGTTGGACGGCATCACCAACTCAATGGACATGAGTTTGGGTAGGCTCTGGGAGTTGGTAATGGACAGGGAGGCCTGGCGTCCTGCAGTTTATGGGGTTGCAAAGAGTCAGACGTGACTGAGTGACTGAACTGAACTGAGCTGCACGTATACTAGAATGTTTATTTAGGTATAAAAAAATCACAATTCTTTATCGCTGTATAGCAAATGTTCATGCCTGTAGTCCTTGCATGCACGTTTTATCTGAAATGTGTAATATTCAATGTTCCTTGGTAATCAAATCTAAAAATCAAATCTTCTCTTGGATTTAGACAGAAGTCATGGCCAGAATAGTGGGAGAATGGGACTGTTTCTTCACTCCATCCATTTTTGCTATGTCATATCTATCTTCTACATAAACATTATGATGAGTCTGTGTAAACATCCTATGTAAAATTATCCAGTGGAGGCAAATACAAACAAAATTGTTAGCTTTTTTATATCATTTTTAATACTAATAAAGCCATCAAATATTTCTAATTAATGTTGGGACTTCTCTGGAGGCTCAGTGGTAAAGAATCAGCCTGCCAATGCAGAAGACATGGGTTTAATCCCTAATCCAGGAAGATTCCATATGTGGAGCAACAACGTCTGTGTGCTGTAACTATGGAGCCTGTGCTCTAGAGCCCAGGAGCTGCAACTACCAAGTCCATATGCTCTAGAGTCCATGCTTCTCAACAAAAGAAGTCACTGCAACGAGAAGCCCACACACCACAGCTAGAGAAAAGTGTAGCCCCTGCTCACAACAACTAGAGAAAAGCTGGCACAGCAGTGAAGACCCAGAACCACCAAATAAATAAATATAATTAATATATTAAAAGACGCTTACTCCTTGGAAGAAAAGCTATGACCAACCTAGATAGTATATTCAAAAGCAGAGACATTACTTTCCCAACAAAGGTCTGTCTAGTCAAGGCTATGGTTTTTTCAGTGGTTATGTATGGATGTGAGAGTTGGACTGTGAAGAAAGCTGAGCACCGAAGAATTGATGCTTTTGAACTGTGGTGTTGGAGAAGACTCTTGAGAGTCCCTTGGACTGCAAGGAGGTCCAACCAGTCCATTCTGAAGGAGATCAGCCCTGGGATTTCTTTTAAAGGAATGATGCTAAAGCTGAAACTCTAGTACTTTGGCCACCTCATGTGAAGAGTTGACTCATTGGAAAAGACTCTGATGCTGGGAGGGATTGGGGGCAGATGACAGAGGATGAGATGGCTGGATGGCATCACTGACTCGATGGACGTGAGTTCTCCTGAGTGAACTCCAGGAGATGGTGATGGACAGGGAGGCCTGACGTGCTGCAATTCATGGGGTCGCAAAGAGTTGGACATGACTGAGTGCCTGAACTGAACTGAGCTGAACTGAATATATTAAATTACTGATTCTCAAAAATCATCCAAAGGAGCAGAAATATACAGGGTTAGCTGGGGTACTGAAGAATTGATGCTTTTGAACTGTGGTGCTGGAGAAGACTCTTGAGAGTCCCTTGGACTGCAAGGAGATCAAAACAGCCAATCCTAAAGGAAATCAGTCCTGAATATTCATTGGAAGTACAGATGCTGAAGCTGAGACTCCGATACTTTGGCCACCTGATGGGAAGAACTGACTCACTGGAAAAGACCCTGATGCTGGGAAAGATTGAAGGTGGGAGGAGAAGGGGATGACAGAGGATGAGATGGTTGGATGGCATCACCAACTCAATGAACATGAATCTGAGCAAGTTCTGGGAGTTGGTAATGGACAGGGAGGCCTGGCGTCCTGCAGTTTATGGGGTTGCAAAGAGTCAGACGTGACTGAGTGACTGAACTGAACTGAGCTGCACGTATACTAGAATGTTTATTTAGGTATAAAAAAATCACAATTCTTTATCGCTGTATAGCAAATGTTCATGCCTGTAGTCCTTGCATGCACGTTTTATCTGAAATGTGTAATATTCAATGTTCCTTGGTAATCAAATCTAAAAATCAAATCTTCTCTTGGATTTAGACAGAAGTCATGGCCAGAATAGTGGGAGAATGGGACTGTTTCTTCACTCCATCCATTTTTGCTATGTCATATCTATCTTCTACATAAACATTATGATGAGTCTGTGTAAACATCCTATGTAAAATTATCCAGTGGAGGCAAATACAAACAAAATTGTTAGCTTTTTTATATCATTTTTAATACTAATAAAGCCATCAAATATTTCTAATTAATGTTGGGACTTCTCTGGAGGCTCAGTGGTAAAGAATCAGCCTGCCAATGCAGAAGACATGGGTTTAATCCCTAATCCAGGAAGATTCCATATGTGGAGCAACAACGTCTGTGTCAATCCTAAAGGAAATCAGTCCTGAATATTCATTGGAAGTACAGATGCTGAAGCTGAGACTCCGATACTTTGGCCACCTGATGGGAAGAACTGACTCACTGGAAAAGACCCTGATGCTGGGAAAGATTGAAGGTGGGAGGAGAAGGGGATGACAGAGGATGAGATGGTTGGATGGCATCACCAACTCAATGAACATGAATCTGAGCAAGTTCTGGGAGTTGGTAATGGACAGGGAGGCCTGGCGTGCTGCAGTTTATGGGGTTGCAAAGATTCGGACATGACTGAGCAATTGAACTGAGCTGAACTCTGAATTTAGAAAAAAAGGTGAAAAATGGTACAACGGGTGCTGTGAAATAAGTATACGGCTTCTTATCATAAGCAGAGATGAAAGTGAGTCCAGTGTCACAGGGCAAAGCTTCTGGGGATGCAGACCAGTCTTTCACTATCTGGCCATACAGTGCAGTCAATACCACATCTCTTTTTAATTTATTCTTTTTAAATTTGTATTTTGTTTTGGAGCAGACTGGGTGGTGATAGTAGTAGAGAACACAGCTGCCAATGGGAGAGACATAAGAGATGGTGCCCGATCTCTGGGTCAGGAAGATCCCCTGGAGGAAGGCATGGCAGCCCACTCCAGTACTCTTGCTGGGAGATCCCATGGACAGAGGAGCCTGGTGGGCTACAGTCCATTGGATCGCAAAAAGTCAGACACGGCAGAAATGACTTAGCGCACAGCACATAGCTGATTAACAATGTGTCCATTTCTATACCATAAATTTTAAAGTTAAAAAGCTGTCTTGTAACCTTCTTTTTAATTCCATAGAGAATTTATGACATAACTCGGCTTCCAAACTCTTTATTAGTTACCTCAGTCAGGGACCCCCTACTTGGCTCAGTCCAATTTTTATGGTGCTATCCATCCATAAAATTCATTTGATGGATCCTACCCTAAATCCTGAAATTAGAAAGACACCCCTGTTAACATTTAATACTGGGGTGAATCAGTGTTAAAGTGAATCTTCCAAGATGTGGTTACCTGAAAGAAATGATGTCTGTGCTGTTCGAGTGGGCTCTGGCCAACAGCATGGCTAGGTCATTGGCTTCTGAACCACTGTTCACCAAGAAAACGACCTGGAGGAAAAAAATATACATGGTCATGAGACACAGATTATTCAGTTCATTTGAAACAGCCTCTGATTATTAAGAAGAGTTCCTTTCATACCAGTCAGTTCAGTCGCTCAGTCCTGTCCAACTCTTTGCAACCCCATGGAGTCTCACCATTTAATTATTGACTCTATAGCTCTTCATTGAGCAGCTGCAGAGCATTAGAGCTACAACAGTGGCTAAGGGATTGTCCAAATTGTGAAACATTCTAGGCTTCCATTAGAATTACTTTACGCTCTTCCAAGTGCTACGATGGAGAGGCTTGCTGAGATGTACAGTGGTTAGCAGCCAAGGGAATCTGAGAACTTGGTCTCTTGGCTCTTGAAACTGAGTCATTCTGCTTGACTCTGAAGGCTTGGCCCGGAGGCCCCCAGAGGATATCCCAGCCTGTCTGTTCAGTGTTTGTGAATGTTAAAACAGTGAGCAAACAAACAAAAAGTGCAGCTCATCCTGGTTGAAGGAAAGAGGAGAACTCAAGGGTACTGGATCCTTCCTAATCTGATTTTAGCTTTTAGAGTGTAAGTGAAGTTGCTCAGTCGTGTCCGACTCTTTGGAACCCCATGGACTGTAGCCTATCAGGCTCCTCTGTCTATGGGATTTTCCAGACAATAGTACTGGAATGGATTGCCATTTAGGATCCATCAAATGAACTTTAAGGCTAGACAGCACCATCTAAGGGGCTCCTCAGGTGGTGCAGTTGGTAAAGAATCTGCTTGCCAATGCAGGAGATGAAAGAGACATAGTTTGATCCCCGGATCGTGAAGATCCCCTGGAGTAGGAAATGGCAACCCATTCCAATATTCTTGCCTAGAAAATTCCTTGGCCAGAGGAGCCTGGTGGTCTACAGTCCATGAGGTCACAAAGAGTCGGACTCGAACGAGCATGGATCCAGTGTTGGGGTTCCTGACTGAGGTAACCAAGAGTTTGGAGTCCTGCCCTGAACTTAGGTTACAGCTATTTCAGATTTCTTCATCTCTTGTATATCATATAGGAAATAGGGTACTTAGATAATATGGTAAAATAATAATCATAGCTGACACCAGGTACGGGCACTGTTTTACATAGATATTAACTCACTGAATCCTGAAATGGAAATTTTGGCAAACATTTTAACTTCTCAATCCAGTTAAAAAAGTCAATCATTTCAGATGCAGAAAAACATCCCCTTTAGCAAAAATGTCAAACTGCATCTCAGACCAAATGAATTTAACGGTATATTAATATTCTAAAAAAATGGCTTCACTCTTTGTTAAAGAAGCAATGCCAATGGCTTGGCAGAGGCAGTGTGGAGCCAAGAGATGAAAACTTTCTGAGTAACACAGAGGAGAGCGTCAGGAAGGCTGGGGCACCCCTGAAGTGATGTCTGCAAAGATATGGTAAGGAAAATGATCAGGAGAGGCAGCCACGTGGAGCTGATGAAGTGAATGTCAACTGGTTTTAGCAGCAGTTCATTGATTTCTCTCTTCTCCTTGAGTGCTTTCAGACATGGCTACCAGGGCATCACTTTAGATGCTGAGTGCACAGACCAGACTCCGCGCCCATCCTCTCATTTCCCCATCCAGCTTCCCTGGGATCAGCAGATCCTGCCCCTTTGAGTTTGAGCATCAGACCTTCAACGGCTCAGGAAGAAGTGCTGAAAGCTTCTCTGCATATTCATGGATCAGAGGGTGGAAGAAGACAGAACTTGTATGCCACAGGCGGCCCAGCTGCCTTTGTGCCGCTGCGTTTACTTTCCTGGATAAACGGAAGAGCAGAGTTACCCACACTGCCGCGGGCATGTCCCTCCCCACACAGCACCGACCACTGAAGTAAAACCGATGGGTATTGATCAATGAGTTTCAAGAGGCAGATTTCAACCAAACACAAGAAAGAGCTTCTCTAGCCACCAGAGGTGGTAAACGTATTGCCTCAAAAGGTAACGAATTCCTGACCAAGAGAAGTGTTCAAAAGAGGACTAAATGACTGATTACTTACTGGAGATTTTAAAAGATAAATTCCTAGAGAAGAAGGAATTTTGAAGGTGTAATCTCTTCTAACTAGATTTTCTTATTAACTACGCTTTAAAGAGTTTGGAAAATAGAGAAGACTACATGTAAGCCTGAGTGTCTTTCCATTTTATTCTAAAGAATTATAGCTCAATCAAACACATGTTTATAAGATCAACAACTTTTTCTTTAAAGACGATTCCAAGATTTGGGTCTTAGTAATGGTCGGTGTTTATGAACATTCTGTGAAGGATTCAAAGTCTCACTTTGAGGGAAAGAAGGAACTGCTGTTGCTGCTAAATCGCTTCAGTTGTGTCCGACTCTGCGACCCCACAGAGGGTAGCCCACCAGGCTCCCCCATCCCTGGGATTCTCCAGGCAAGAGTGGTGGAGTGGGGTGCCATTGCCTTCCCTGAAAGAAGGAACTAAAGGTATATAAATATGTGAGACCTGACTTGGAATGCCTTGAAAAGACAGGGCAATGTGTTTGAACTTGATCCAAAGAAAAGAAATGGCTGAAGTCTGTTATCAATAATTGATACACCAAAAAAAAAAAAAATCAGTTCAGTGGTTAAATAATTATGAGGAATATCAGATCAAATTCTTTACTGCAGGACTTATCAGTACCTTTAATAGGCTAATGTGCCCTGTGTCTCCCCAGGAGGGAGAGATGGAGTTTGATGTGTTTCCCAACCTTATTTTCTAATGGAACCCTTTAACAATGAACCTCTCCTGTGATCAGTGTCCCACAGAACTCACTTCAGAAAATTGTGGATTATTAATAAACTCTTATGTGGAAGAGACACTTGACAAAAGGATTCTTTAGCAAAATAAATATGAGAGCCACATGAAGGTAGAAGGGAAGACTGGAATTGGTGAGGCCAGTTACCTGGGAGGCACGGTAGCCTTCCACGTGGCGGGGAGCAGAGCTAGGACACTGGGACTTCCTGAGAGGGGCCAGTAGGGAAAGGCATCTCAGTGGAGGGAAACTAGATCTTGGTATCAGGTTGGTTATATACAGCGAAAGGCAGAAAAGGGCCCAAGATGATTTTAGTATTCTTGCCTGTGATATCCGGGGAAAGCCCAAGGTTGGTTGAGAAGCACAGCCAGTCTTGTTTTAACTACCCAGCTCCTAGCAAGGACTTACCCAGAGGAGGTGGCTCATATGTGCTCATTGAATATGTGACTAGAAACAGTTTTGTGGGAAGCACAGTGGATTTGGTCTTTGTAATGTTGATTTGCAGCTGATGGTGGAGTATCATGGGCAGAGGGTATCCTGGAGGCTGAGGGAGACATGGGGCATCTTACTGCCCACGTTGGGTGTCTTAACATATTATCATAGCTTGGTGAAGAGCTGAGGCTGAACAGCTGGGTAAGGCTGCTGAAATGTAGCAACTAAGTGAGAAGAGTTAGGGAGATGGGGTGAGACCAATTCTGTGGGGGAAATAACAAGAGAAGAAGGGAGTATAGAGAGAAGAGGGGAGGGCTCAGGAAAGAGCTGGAAAACTTAGAGTTAAGGGGCCAGAGGGATGAGGTAAATGGTCAGCGGGTGACCAGGAGATGCACCAAGGTCATGGGAGCCAGTGGGAGGGGTTCATTCACAGTCACCATGTTGCATGTAATTGGGAGGATTCAATGTGACTATTTAAAAATGCTCTCTACTTCATTTTCTTTACTTCTTTTATGCATGCTTATCTTATGTTTTAAAATGTATCTGAAATTTATTTTTCACATTCCTCAGAACGTGGTATGGGACTGTGTGTATGTACTATGTTGCTTCAGTTATGTCTGACTCTTTGTGACTCTATGGGCCATAGCCCGCCAGGCTCCTCCATCCATGGGATTCTGCAGGCAAGAATACTGGAGTGGGTTGTCCTTTCCTACTTCAGGGGATCTTGACCCAGGGATCAAACCTGCATCTGTTTCATCTCCTGCATTGGCAGACGGGTTCTTCACCACTAGCGCCACCTGGGAAGCCCTTCGTTTGGGACTAGTTCCTCCTGAAGATGCAGACAGCTGAGGGAGGAACAGGTGAGGGCTGGACCTGGGAGTATGACTCCCTCCTCATGACCATACAGGTGCTCATGGAAAAGACCTTTCACCCTCTCTTGCACAGAAGGGCCCACACCTTATTTAGCCTTGCTGCTTTATTTTTGCCCCATGTATTATGAGTATTTGATCAGATTATTAAAGGCAAGCCAGAATAGATCTTAAAATGAGATGGCTGCACTCAAACAAAAAGGACCACAGAGAGACCGGCCCAGGGCATCCGCATGTGGGCTGATGATCAGAATCACAGAAATCTCAAGATTAATGCAGTCATCTGCTTGTGGTGTAAATTTTCAGCTCTTATCATCCCTTCTTTCCTCTTCCTTTGCACAGAGTTGATAAAGAAGAGTTGGATTAGAAGTGACTTCTCATCTCTCATCATTATGCCCCACACCTGCCCTGTGTACTCTGAGAATACCAGGTTTTCCCTTCTCTGCCCTTTCCTCTTCTGCCCTGGTGGCTCAGTGGTAAAGAATTTGCCTGCAAGGCAGGAGACCCAGGTTCAATCCCTGGGTTGGGAAGATCCCCTGGAGAAAGGAATGGCTACTCACTGCAGTATTCTTGCCTGGAGAATTCCATGGACAGAGAAGCCTGGCAGGCTATAGTCCATGTGGTTGTACAGAGTTGGACACAACTGAGTGACTAACACTTTCACTTTCACTGCCCTTTCCTCAGTGCATGCCCTCTTTTTGAAAAGCTATAGCTACTCCTGAGGAGAAACACACACACAGCCGTACTCCAATCACTGGTACACATCCCATTGCATGTACCATGAGGATGTTAAGAAAAGGCAAAGCATGGTGTGAAGATTTTTGCTGTTGTTACCCAGAAAATAGGAAGGCGCATGTTATCCACAAACTGCCGTGTGCTTAAAGAGAGAGAGTTTTTCATTGAGGTTCTGAGTCACTAACGTGATCGCTAGCCTGTTTTCCATATATTCTCTTGAGGTGAAAAATCTAGAAATTTTACGGATACTCACGGGTGGCAGTGACCAACACTGACAGTGACAATCCCAGAAAAGAAATCCAGGTATCTGTTTCCCTCTTGATCAAAGAGCCACTCCATGTGTCCCTGGTGGAGCAACAGGGGCTCTGGGAAATAGGCTGTGTGCACGGGAGAGAGATGTTGCTTATGGATCTCCAGGACTCGGCTATAGGCCAGGGACTGTAAATAGACAAGAGTTAAGTGCTTAGCATCTTCCTTATCCCCACATTCCTTATCCCCACACATCAACAGCAGGTCCACACAGCAGCACCTGGGCTCCCCACTGACCTCACTCACCAGGGTGGCTCTTTGCCCAGGGACCTCCTTGCAAGATACACCCAGAGCCTTCCTCTCAAGTGGAGGAAATTATTCATGTGGCCCTTTGATCCTTTTCTACATCAAACATGAAGACCCCATGGGAGGTCTACCAGACCCCTACCAGGCTCCATGGGATTTTCCAGGCAAGAGGACTGGAGTGGGTTGCCATTACCTTCTCCGAAACATGAAGAAGGAGGCTGGAATTTTCTACCTCTCCATAGAAAGCCTTGGCTTTGAGTTGATTTTAGCTGTGAAAAAAGAGACTGAAATAAACGTCTGAAGGATCATGTTTTTTTCCTGTCTTTTTTTTTTTTTTTTGGAGGATAAAAAAAATGGAGTGCTTGTAGTGTTCATGACTTTAATTATAAAGCTTCTGTCCTATCGTTCTCATCTCTGTGGGTCTCTCCTGACTTTATCGATTCTACAGTTTCTAACTTATGAATATCATGGAGAATGAAGGGGGAGTGGAGAGAGAAAGAGAAAGAGCAAAAGAGAGAAGAAAGGAGAGAGAACGAGCCCAATATTTATTGCGTGACTGCAAAATGAGAACGACACTTTCTGATGGCGGACTCAAGAAGGTCAGATCAGGCACTGATAGATGGGATGGAACGAAGTGTGTGCCATCACATGTGTGATCTGTGTATTTCTTCTTGTGTGTGCATGTACACCTGTATCCCTGTAATGCATGTATGGCCATCGACAGTCTCTTCCTGTCCTCTCTGTCTCCCTCTGCTTTGTCTCCCCATCTCTGCCTCTCGCTCTTTCTCTCTGTCTCACACACACACACTTCATACAATACCACCGAGTGGGGTAAGAGAGTTTGGAGGCTCCCACTGACTTGAAGGCTGTGATATCTGAGACAGCTCAGTGGCAGGCAGGGCCGTCTGTGGGTCTTCCTTGAGGAAAGAGTTACCTTAGCCCTCCTGAGAAGAACCGCCTCACTGGAGTTCTCCTAAAGCCTCGATGCTTACCTGGTATCTTTCGGGTGTGAAGTCACATGGCGGCATGCTGGGCTTTGTGTGAAGGCCGCACCTGGTCACAGATGTCCAGAAAGCACCGGCTGAAAGCGGAGTGGGTTAATGTCCTCAACTAAGCATCATACAGGCCTGTTCGTAAAAATGACCCCTCGTCACCCAAATCAAAGTCCTGAAGGCAATTTTATTTCTTAGTTTTGAGAAAATAATTTAAATTTTAGTTTGGATTTAAAACTGAGTTATCTTTTAACAAACAGCTCAGAAAGAGTTTATTACAAGGCAGCCAGGCAAGGAGAATGAGTCTCAGAAGTTCCTCCCCAAAGGTGAAGGGGTTTGGGTGCTTATGGTGCCAGCAGGGTGGTCTGAGATGTGGGGAAAGGCAACTGGAGGTAGGGAAAGAGGTGAGGTGACGGGTGTTCTGCCTGGGAACATCTCAGTTACCAATGCCTAAGCGTAATTAATTTACTTCCAGCAGAAACTAATACAACATTGTAAATTGATTTGTCCAGCAGAACTAATACAACATTGTAAAGCAATTATATTCCAATAAAATAAATAAATAGCAAAACAAAACCCCAGAGTGGAGGCGCTGAGCATGATCAGAGGCTGGAATTTTCTGGCCTCCGATGTCACCAGGCCAGTGTCCAGACACCTGCACAGGCCACAGGCTGAGGTACCTTAATAATTAACTTTTTCTTTTTTTGGCCATGCACTGAGGTTTGCAGGATCTTAGTTCCCTGACAAGGAATTGACCCCAGGCCCTTAGCAGTGAAAAGGCAGATTTCTAACCACTGCCTAGCCAGGGAATTCCCAATGATGAATTTTCTTAAACAAGATCCTACTATAGCACAGGGAACTGTAGTTAATATCCTATGATAAACCATAATGGGAAAGAATATGAAAAAGAATGCATATGTATGTATGTATAGCTGAATTACTTGCTGTAGAGCAGAAATGAACACGATTGTAAATCAACTATACTTCAATAAAATAAAAAAATAAAAAATAATGAATTTTCTGGAGAGAAAAAGAGTTCCTCTCGAATCTGAGGGAAGGCATGGAAGTTACTGGGGAAAGTCATGGTTTCTCCCGCCTTGGTTCCTCACAATCTTGGGAGGCTCTTCCCTCTGCCACTATAAGACTGTAAGGACGGCAATTCTCTGCTCAGCTCAAACTTCCCTCAGGGCCAGAGGGTTGCTGGAGTACATCCTTTTTGTTAATGGAAGTGCTTTCTAAGCTTTGGGCTGCCTGGTCCCTGACTCCCAGTGCCAATCCCAGTTTCTGGTACTGCGCTGGCTCTCAATAAACAAGAAATGAATGGCTGTTGACTATTGTTGGGGAGGACAAAAAAGGGGTGCTGGGCCATGGACTATAATAATACATACGTGCAAAGAGACCTAGAAGACAAAACCTTTTTGTAAAACACAACTCAAAGTCCAGGAAAACACGACCAGAACAAACACAAGGTAAACTGGAGCCAGAGGAATCATTAAATATTCGGAGCTAGAAGGAAGCTTAGGCTTTTTTTTTTTTTTTTGCTTTTGGTCAAGATGCTCATTTTATAGATGTAGAAGCCACCCTAAAGTGGTGAATTAATTTAAGATCACCAAACCAGCTAGCGACAGAAGAAGAACAAAACTTTGAGTTTCTGACTCCCAGCCTGGTACCATGCTCATTCACTGGCCACCTCCACCCTCCTCTTCCATCACAGATTTTGACCCCTCTATATAGCAGGGGATGGAATAATAGAATCAGAGAACATTGGAGCTGAAAGAGATGTCTAGAAACTTTATAAGTATTCTTGGAAAAGAATGCTGCTAATTCTGAGGTTCAAGGTCAGTACAGAGATAATTTTACAGGTGGAGAGAGCTTGGCAAATGATTTCTCTTGTTCAGCATGAAAGTTGAATCCACGGATGTAATGTTGGAGTTTTGTGTGGCTATGGAGTCATCATCCTGAGAAACACAATGAACAATTGTGTTTTTAAATGAGCCGGAAAGTAAGACTCTGAATATGTTTCCTTTCTTTCATGAAAGAGTTCAATCACTTTTCTGCTCTAAATAGTCATGATTGCTCTTACTTTAGAAGCAAATGGCTTTGTCTGTCCATACATAGAAATGACCCAAAAATAAAACTAAGTTTTCTGAGAATTTTACCTTTTGGAAAGCTTTTCATTCTGTCTCTCTACATTAGTTACTCTTCTGAGATGGGGGAAAAAATTCTGAGTGTTTCTAAGAATTCAAATTCTCTTCAATCCTGCAGTCTCATTTTCCTGTCTGTAAATTGAAGCTACCCACTGAGGAGACTGAAAGGTCTCTTGACTCCAAAGTTATAGGAAATTATGAAAGTGGTCTGGAGAGGAAAATAAGGAGAGTTGGAAAAATTCAATAAAGAAAAACTTGAATTTTAAGTGGTCAAGGTAGGTATATTCAATCATTCACTTGTTTATTCACCAAATTCATGGGAATATGATGGTGAAATGAGGGCTCAAAATGAAATTCATAAAATTCTGCTCTCAGGAAGGAAGAGAGAAGGAAGAAAGATTAGTTATCAAGTAGGAAAAATAATGTTAACAAATAAAATAAGTCTAGATAACATCTCATATTTATATGTGTAATCCAAAAAATAAAACAAGTGAATAACCATATTAATAACAAAAAAGAAACCAACTCACAGATATAGAGAACAAACTAGGGGTTACCAGTGGTGAGAAGGATGGGGGAGGGGCAAGACATGGGTAAGAGATTAAAAGGTATAACTACTATGAATAACTTCCCTGGTGGCTCAAAGGGTAAAGTGTCTGCCTACAACGTGGGAGACCCAGGTTTGATCCCTGGGTTGGGAAGATCCTCTGGATAAGGAAATGGTAACCCACTCCAGTACTCTTGCCTGGAAAATCCCATGAATGGAGGAGCGTGGTAGGCTACAGTCCATGGGGTCACAGAGAGTTGGACACGACTGAGTGACTTCACTTTCACTTTCACTATGTATAAAATAAGGCACAAGAATATATTGTATAGCACAGGGCATATAGCTGATATTTTATAATTATTTAAATAGAATATAGTTTATAAAAATATTGAATCACTATTTGAATGCATGAAACTAATCTGTTTGTACTTTAATGAAAAAAGAAAAAAATGTAGATAACATCTTAAAACAGTTGAAAATCTCTCTCGCTAAACAACCCAAACTCAACAAAAATAGAAAATACAATATCAGTGGACAAAAGGAAGCAAAATCCTTCTTTTTTCATTATTTACTAGAAAAAACCTAAATACATTGTTAATCGCCTGCATTCTCTATTCAAAATAACCTGTGTTTTGAGGATGCCATAGATTTGAAGGTTAATAAAGCTTCTCTGAGACTCCTAGAAATTGTATGTGTGCACATGGGAATTTCCAGGTGAAAATTCTAGGGGAAATTCTCTTTGTAATGGTAAAAAGTTTTTTAATATTCATAACCAGCTTTCAATACAGAGTGGAAATTTACAAGAGCTGTGATTTGTTCAAATGAAAAAAAAGGTCATAAAACACTTGAAAATATACAATGCTTATACTTGGTAGAATATTAAAGAAATTTATTAAAGTGCTAATGATACCTTATTTCTTTAAGTCACTTTAAAAACATTGTCGAGAGGGGGAATGGATTGGGAAATAGGGACTGACAGATGTACACTCTTATGTATAAAATAGATAACTAATGAGAACCTACTGTATAGGGCAAGGAACTCTACTCAGTGCTAAATGTGAATGAAATCCAAAAAGAGGGGATACATGTACATGTCTCATTGATCCACTTTGCTGTACAGCAGAAACTAACACGATATTGTAAAGCAATTACATTCCAATAAAAAACCAAAAACTGAAATAAATATCTTTAATTAAAAATTCAAAACCAAAACAAAACAAAAGTGACAAAACTAATCTGTCACTTGGGGTGTCTCATTTGATACGTGGCATAGCCAATGGGTTTAGAAAGGAAGATATTATCATTCACCTTAGAGCTGAGGATGTGATTAAAAGTGAGGTGTTTGCTTTTTGAGCCACCCCTCACCATCCTGTTGATTCTTACAAACACCTCCCACCTTCCCTCCATATATTTCCAATAAATGTTCTTTTGCTTAAAGTGAGCTGGGGCCAGTTGACGTTGTTCACTAGCAAGAGCTCTGCTTGATTCTGAGGCTGGTGACTCTTGTCCTTCCTTTTGGTACATTTGGGGGCAAGCCTAGTCTGAGCCCCTCCTAGCCTTCTGTTGGGCTTAGGTCAGTCCACAGATGGCAGAAAGGATGGTCTGGTGGTGTAGGTGGAACACCTACTTTTAGGCTAATTTGAATGATTTTCTTAGGAAAGACTTTGCTGGAGGCTTGGAAAGTTTCTCAGCTGGAAATGGGTGCTATATGCAATTAATTTGCTCTCCTATGCACCCCTCCTTGTGGGGGAGAAGGCAAATGGTAGCAAAATGGTATGTTTGAGTATATACCCACCTGCCTGAACATGTTATGCATTGAATAATCTTTTGTATGTGTGTATGTGTGTGCTCAGTTGTGTTGGACTCTGCGACCCCATGGATTGTAGCTCACCACGCTTCTCTGTTCATGGGATTCTCCAGGCAAGAATGCTGGAGTGGGTTGCCATTTCTTCCTCCAGGGGATCTTCCCAACCCAGGGATCGAACCTGAGTCTCTTGCATCTCCTGCACTGGCAGATAAATTCCTTACCATGAGCGCCAATTTAGCTAATTAGTAAAAAAGGCACAGCCAAGATATTTTCTATACTCTTTCATCCAAAAAACAAATTGCTTCTGTAACTGTGTGGATACAGTTAGCCTAACGTGATTGTGCCCGTCAGACAGAGGCAAGGCTGAATACTGCGTGCACACATATATCACACAATATACATGTAGGTGTTACATAAGGATCGTGACACATTTTTTTTTATATCTGTCAATACTTACACCAGGTGATCTTCCTATCCAACATGAACCCTGTCTCCCCCTCCCCCCCATTTTATTTTTCTATTCCCTCACCATAATTTATAGCCCATCTCTCTACTGGATATTTTAAAAATATATTTATGCATTTTTCTGTTTATCCTCAGTCTCCCCCGTTGAGACACATAAGGGCTAAGGTTTTGTTTTGCTCACTGTGGCTTGGTTTAAGCACAGGGATAAGTGCTCAATTACTTATTGACTAATATCTATTTGTAGAACCCAGCAGGTCATAAGAACGGTGTGTTCAATGAGTGTGTGCTTGGATGAACAAACAAGCAGGCAGGTATTTAAGACTAGCAGATAAGAAAGTAGAAGTCAAGCACCAAAGTGTTTTGAAAAGCCAGGTAGAGTAAGACACCCATGTCTATGTGTTGTGGGTTTTTGCAAGATGACTTCTTCCCCGCAGTGCCCTTGGTGGAAGAGTCTCCACTGAGTTGATCAAGATCTCTAGGCCCTGAGCCTCACCTGGTCCCACCCCCAGCCCAGCTCCACAACCCTCAGGGATGGGATAGAAAAGGGGAAGGGCCAGCAGAGACAGTATTTTCTCTTGCTTTGTCAACAACCGGTACTTTTAGGTTAGTGTCTTCTTTACCGAATATGAGACTCTGGGTGTAATTCTAACTCTTTCTCAGAATATGTTGGAATTAAATAATGTTCTGGCAAAGGACCCATAACTGGGGAAAAAGAAAAATCCAAACAGGACTGGAAGAAGAGTGGTTTAGAAAGGGCCTGGTGGACTCACTCTGACTTTGGAGTCAGACAGACCTGGCTTTGAATCTCAAGTTGTCATGTCTACATTTCTGCCTTTGATCAAATATTTTAAATGATCCTTTATCCTTCTGTCTCATCTGTGAAATGGGACAATAGTACTCCTTAAGAAGTTTGGTTGAAAATGAGGATACCAGATATATATTAAATTTCAAAGAATCACAGCTACTGAGGGGGAAGAAAGCAAATGGAAGAGGACGGCAGGAGAGAGGAAAAGGAAAGATGTGGAGAAAATGAAGATAAAATTGATCATCATAGGGCAATGGAAAAGGGTCCCCTTTGTTCAGGGCCTGTGGGGCATGGGGTCTTGCTATGTCTCATCAATGAGATATATGATGCTTGCTTATGCTCACATCTCATCAGAAGGATTAGTGAGGAGGTGGTGGGCTCCTAGTGAAACAAGATATGTGTGAAAATCAGGAATACATGAAGCTACCACCAGACCTGGCCACCCCAGGTCTGTTCCTGCTGGAGAAAAAGAGTTGCATGGAAGAAGAGGTTCACAGTCTAGTCCTGGCTTAGGTGGCTTTGGGTAAAGCCACCTAAGGCTTTACGTAAGACTTTTCTCTGAGGCTCAGTTTCCTTGTTAGTAATTGAAGTGGGGGAGGAGTTCTAACTTCTAGGAGGATGGCAGAAATTTGTGAGGATGTTTTATGTCTTTTAAAGTAGTTATCCTCAAGCATCTGTATACTACAGTTAATACTTCATTATTTGAATTGCTTTCTTTTATTTCTTTTTGATGTTTCTGCAAATATTTTTAGCTTAAAATTGTGTCTAGTCTGATTTTATTACCCATGAATTTCATTTCGGGATGAAAGGATGCATTACAAAATATTGAACATGAGAAGAGGGCACTGGGTTTGACAAGGTAGGTGGGGTCTAGCCCATGTCTTAGATGATCTGTCTGGAATTCCAGAATTCCAGGCAACAAGCACCAGAACTCAGCCCTTCCGCTCTCACTGACCCTTCCACTGACCCACATCCCCCTGGTTTCCACTCACCGTTAAGGGAAAAGCACGTCTTGGGGGTCCAGAGAGATAAGGTTTTCAGGTGCAAAGGTCTCAGCAAATGTCTCCAGGCTCCTGTCATTTCTCCCAGTCAGGAAGCAAGTCCCCACAGAAGCAGGAGCAACTAAACCTGAGCTTCCCACGGAGCAAGGACTCAACGGCTCACTGACCAGCTGGACTTTGAGATTAGAAAGGAAGGGGAGGAGCTCCAGGGGGAGTTGTGGAGGGATTACTGCCTTTACTTCCGGGGGGCGCAGAGCTTCCTTGGTTGGCGACAGGGCCTTAAGGGGAGAGAAAGGGCAAAGGAAAGAGGGAGAGGGAAGGAGAGAGGGAGGAAGAGAGAAAAGAGAAGGCAGGTAGGCAAAGCAAAAGTCTTCTGGACTTTTTTAAATTGAAGGATAATTGCTACTAAGTATTGTGTGGGTTTCTGCCATACATCAACATGAATCAGCCATAGGTGTACATATGTCCCCTCTGTCTGGAACCCGCCCCCCCCCCATGCCCATCCTCCCACAGCCTCGTACCCCTCTGGTTCTCCTGGACTATTTTGTTAGTTTTGTGTCCCATGAAGGTCTCATTGGATGAACGTCTCTCTGCGGAAGGGTGATGATGGGTATGGGAGAAGGGCCAGGATACAGTTGCAAGGGTCAGAGACTTAGAAAGGAAACAATGAAAAAGAGAAAGAAGGAAGATATGTATGAAATGAACAGGTAAAGACATTGCTGTTGGTGTTGGGGGTCTTGAGGAAGACAGGAGGGACTAATGGGGAAGAGGATGGTCCACGGGAAAGCAGAGGGGCATTGAATAGCTAGGGAAGGCCCTGGAATGCTGCCTTAGGTGTCAGCATAGTGCAAGAAATTGCGAGCTGAGGAGTTAAGGGGCTTGATTTTTACTATGCTTTAATTTCTTAAATTCCCATTTGTCGCTCCTGCCTCTCCTGCACCCTTAACCTACATAGGTAACTATTCTGTGTATTTAATGTATACCTTTTTCTTGATAAGTACTCTCGTAAAGGGCTTCCCAGTGACTCAGCAGTAAATAATCCACCTGCAATGTAGGAGACCCCGGTTTGATCCCTGGGCTGGGAAGATCCCCTGGAGAAGGAAATGGCAACCCATTCCAGAATTCTTGTCTGGAGAATCCTATGTACAGAAGAGCCTGGTGAGCTATAGTTCATATGGTCACAGAGTCAGACACGACTAAGTGATAAAACAACAACAAATTCTTGTAAAATGTGTATTGTTCGGGGTGAACACATTTTTTAATTTATGTAAATATGTGTACTTTTTTTTCCCACTCAGAGCCATGCTTTTCAAATCCATCCAGGTTGCTGTGAATAGACTTCCTCCAGCAGCTCTGGAGTGGGTGCCTCTGGAGTAAGGCAGTGCCTAAGTGGGGAGAGTGACAAAGGCAGCTGGGGCTGGGAGGGTAAGGGGGTGTTGGTGTGGAAAGTGGCTCCTGTTAGTGGAAGGCAAGGAGGGACACAAGAAAGAGGCAGGTCTCTCCACAGTGGTAGGTGACAGATTTCATAAGCAAGGGAACTTACTTATGAGGCTTGTTTTTGGAGAGTAGATCTTTGCATCCTACCCACCGGAATCTCAAAATGTTTTTTAAAAATAATTTTATTTATTTACTTTCTGTCTGGCTGTGCTGAGTCTTTGTTGCTGCATGGACTTTTCTCTAGTTGCGGCAAGCGGGGGCTACTCTCTCGTGGGGCGCAGGCTTCTCATCGCAGTGGCTTCTCATCGCAGTGGCTTCTCTTGCTGCGGGGCACAGGCTCTAGGGTGCTCAGGCTTCAGTAGCTGCAGCGAGTGAGCTCAGTAGTTGCGGTTCCCAGGCTCTAAAGCACAGGCTCAGTAGTCATGGTGCACAGCTTTAGTTGCTCTGTGAATGTGGCATCTTCCCAGAACAGGGATTGAAGCTGTGTCTCCTGCATTGGCAGGTGGATTCCTTACCACTGAGTCACCAGGGAAGCTCCTTAAGATTTTATATAGAGGCCTTAAATGAGGTCAGTCAGGTACACTGTTCAGTAATGTACATGTTATTCTCGCAAGCCTGCATCCTTGGACCAGTTCCCGCTGTGTGAATGATGGGCAGAACGCACATGCCAAGGACAGAGGAGGGGGTGAGGAGCCTCTGAGTGCCTGGATCCAGCTCTTGGCTCAACCAGTGGTCACATTCTCTCCATCTCCTTCTTCAAGAAGGGTGGGGTTGGGGAAATACCATATAGGGTGGGCGTCTCAAGTCGCCTTTCACAGAGGACCAACTGGCTTGACCATATCTTCCATAAACATCTGGGAAACAATCTTTTTATCCCAGGTGCCCAGGAGCAGTGAGGGTACCAGGTAAGCACAGAAAGTGTTTTAAATTCAATGTAAATTGCCCGCTTTTGTGTGGGTTCTCAGCTCCCAGCCCCATTCTGCTTTGGGGCTTGTAGAAGATGATTATGCAGTCTAGCTTGTCAACTGCCATAGGACTGACCCACATCAGTGAGACCAGTTGCAACACAGCCTCTCACTGGGCTGCCTAAGCTGTCACACTGTTGGACTGAGGTGAGAAAACATTGAGTTCTTGAAGTCTGGCACGTGACCTCAACTCCACTGGGCTGTGATCTATTTTGCTTCTGTGAACATTGGAGACCGTAAGCTCTGTCTCTTATACACATCTTTTCTTTTTGATGTTTCTGCAAATATTTTTAGTTTAAAATTGTGTCTAGTCTGATTTTATTACCCATGAATTTCATTTCGGGATGAAAGGATGCATTACAAAATATTGAACATGAGAAGAGGGCACTGGGTTTGACAAGGTAGGTGGGGTCTAGCCCATGTCTTAGATGATCTGTCTGGAATTCCAGAATTCCAGGCAACAAGCACCAGAACTCAGCCCTTCCGCTCTCACTGACTATTTTTTTGGGGCTTTAAGTTTAAAGATTATTAAGGTGAGAGGTACCCATCTGGGGCTGCCTAGGGTGGGGAAGCAGAGCATGACACTTGGAATTATTTCACAGTGAGCGCTTGCTTGTACCTTCATTATTTAAAAGGAAAAACATTTATTTTGATTACCATAATACAATATATGCTCTCTGTGAAAACAGAAAAAATTTGTTCTCATGTGTGTACCTGTGTATACACAGTTTTTTTCATAAACTGCTTATAGTCAACAATATAGCTTTTTGTTTAAAATAAAGATCTGAGTCATCATTCCTAATTCTTTCAAAGTATTTTATGATATGTTTTATTTAATTTTGGAAAATTCTTGGCCATTGTTACTTCAGTATTTCTTCCCTGTTCTTCTTCTTCTGATGTTTTAATTATACACATATTACATCTTTTGAAATTGTCCCAAAGTTCTTGGAGGTTCTTTTTTTCCCCCACTCTATTTTAATCTGGGAAATTTCCCTTATCCATCTTCAGAGTTCACTGATCATTTCCTCAGCTGTGTTCAGTCTACTGATGAGCCAAAGACATTTAAAATTTTTGTTTGTTGTTGTTGCGCATTTTTGACTTCTAGCATTTCCTTTCAATTCTTTCTTGCAGTTTCTATCTCTCTGCTTCCTTTGCCCATCTGATATTACATACTGTTTGCCTTTCCCATTAGGACATTGAACATATTAATCATAATTATTTTAACATTGTCTGATAACTCCAATATTTGCATCATAGTTGAGTCTGATTCTGATGCTCAATTTGTCTCTTCAGATTATTTTTTCCCTCTGTCATTTTAGCATCCCTGGAAACTTTTAAATGAAAGATGGATGTGATGTATTAGGTCACAGGACCTGAGGTAAATAAATTTTTACTGTGACGTTTTATGTTAATCTGGTAGAAGCTGGGATGTGTTTGTTTTCTGTAGCTGTAAGTGCCAGAGGATTCAAATTCCTCTAGTGTCCTTGTTTTGTCCCCTGTGATTTTAGGATTTCCTTCTCTTTAAACAGAGCCAAGGCAGCTCTTTCAGCTATGATCCACTGTTATTACATTTGTCGCTCAGTCGTGTCTGACTTTTTGCCACCCCATGTGCTATAGCCCTCCAGGCTCCCCTGGCCATGGAACTCTTCAAGAAAGCATACTGGAATGGGTAGCTATTCCTTTCTCCAGAGGATCTTCCCGACCCAGGGATCCCTGGTCTCCTGCACTGCAAGCAGATTCTTTACCATTTGAGCCACTAGGAAACTGGAGCCCTAAAATCTTACGATTGGATCTCAGTCTTTTAGTGGACTTATGTCTCTGAACTGAGTGATTGTCACAAGTATTTATCTATGAATTTTCAGTAAGTATAAACTAAAAAAAAAAAAAAAAAAATCTGCCCTCTACTCCCTTCCCTGGCTTCAGTTTTCCCAGTCTGTTTCCCTGAAGCCCTTATTCCTTTGGACTGTGTTCTTTATTTTCTTCCTTAGGTGAGGTAGGAAGCATAGGGGTGGCTGGAGCACTTTGCCAACTGATAGAGGGCTCCTGCAAAATCTTCCCTGGAGAACAGATTTGTGTTAAGGTGAAGTCTCTGTGCATATCTCATGATGGTTACTCTTTTCCTTCCCCAGCCAAGGGCTTCCCTGGTGGCTCAGACAGTAAAGAATCTGCCTGCAATGTGGGAGACTTGGGTTCAATCCCTGGGTCAGGGAGATCCTCTAGAGAAGGTCAGGACAATCCACTCCAGTTTTCCTGCCTGGAGAATCCCATGGACAGAGGAGCCTGGTGAGATACAGACCATGAGGTTGCAGAGTCAGATACGACTGAGCAACTAACATTTTCACTTTTTCCCCAGCCAAAGGGACCTTCACCAGGAAAATCTAGCGATGTTCCTGTGCTGTAGATGATGCCCAGAAAATTAAGGATCCTCCTAAAACTCTGGCAAACAAGGAGTTTCTCATTCTCATGCTAGTCCACACTCAGCCTCTAGCAATTTTTCAACATTGCTGTTTTGTGTTTCTACCAGTTGTGGCTCCAGATTAAGAAGGTCTTGACTGTGACTTTGAAGACTTGCTTGTATTTCTAGATTTCAGAGTGACATATCTCTCTGCAATCTCACTTCTCCGATGGGTTCAAGAAAAGCCATTGGTTTTCAGTTTCTTGTAAAAATGAGAGTGACATCTTCCAAACTCTTTACATGTTGGAGAAGCTGGAAGTCTCCATATATTTTACTTAATGAGTCCCTATAGATGGACAGCTATATTTTCTCCAGCATCCTAGGACATAAAACTTTGTGCACTAGAATAACTGGTGTTTTTTTTTTTTTTTACTTTGGACAAATTCCTGAAGAGAAATTTCTAGGTCAAAATGTATATATGTTTTAAATGCACTCCAGTGAAATGACATCAACTTGTCCTTTAACTAACATGACACAAAACTGTTTTCCAAAATGTTGGGTCTTTTGACTTTTATAGTGACAGTGATATCCACTGAATCTGAAAACTAGGATGAGGAGGAAACATTAGGTTCCCTTCAGATCTAGGAGTGGCTCAGACAGTGAAGACTCTGCCTGTAAAGCAAGAGACCCAGGTTGGATCCCTGGGTATTCGATCCCACTCCAGTATTCTTGTCTGGGGCAGCCTCTGGGCAGAGGAGCCTGGTGGGCTACAGTCCTTGTGGTCACAAAGAGTTGGACGTGACTACATTTTCAGATGTAGGAGGCATTTGAAATAACACTCTAAGATCTTCTAGGTTCAGAGGTAAAATGAATATTATATAGAAATTATCATTGAATTATAAAGGATGTTAAAAGACATTTGCTCTGATTCTTTCTGTTCTCTCTTTAAGCAGATCAGGTATAATAATTTCCTTCATTTTTATATAAGACCAGAGAAGATGAGGAACTTCCCATGACTGGTAAATAGGAGTGTCAGGGCATCAGTCAAGGGACTTGCCATCTATAGTTCCCACATAGTGAATTACTTTTAAGATACAGAGTATATTTCATCAGTTAGGAAAATATTGGAATTTCTTCTTGAAAAGATAATTGAGAAATGAGGAAACATGGAAATTCTGTTGTCGTGTTAATAATTATAGGGTTTTTTTTTTTTTTTTAATTTGGACACAGGTTTACTAATGATTTATCAGTTAAATCTTGGTGAACTTTGCTCTTTGACCACAGTTCTTCTGCCAGTAACAGCAGGGTCTGTAAGATAACAGCTTTTCCAAAGTGATCTTTTCCCTCTCCTCATTTAAGTGTGCCAGGAAAGGGAAGGAATGAAGGAAAGGGAAACGTTTTGGAAGAATTTCAGAAAAAACTCAATTTACATGAAACCTCCAATGACAGATATTCTGTTCATAGTGAATGGACTCTGAATGAGGGTGTGTGCAGGCGTTGAGAATGAGGGGCAGAGTTGGCAGGTATGTAGGGAAGAAGAACTGCATGGAAATGAGGCTCAGACATGGTAAACCTTAGAGTTTCAGGCAACACTGATTTCCTTGAAAAAAGGTGCAAAGTCCTTCAATTTAATTATTAGGGTGAACTCTTTGAGCAAGGCTTATGTGGAATTACTAGAGTTAATATTTTTTAAAGTCAGTCTGGTAAGACTTGGGGACACAATACTTACCTCAGCCTTCACATTAGATTATGGTCCCTAGGACAGCAGAGAGCACATTTCTAATGCTTCCTAAATCCTAGCACTGTGCTTGGCACACGAGGCTCATTGTGTTCAACAATGCATATGGTCGCATGACTGACAGAACACTTAATTGAGGGAGTGTTAAGAGGAGGATGAAAGGAATAATTTTTTAGGGAGACTGAATATTTGAGTGTATATATACCTAATAATATGGCCTCCAAATATATAAAGCAAACAATGACAGAATTATAAGGAGAAAGAATTTCCATAATCCTACAAGATTTTAGCTTATTTACTAAATACCTCAGAAAATTATATCTTAAGCAGCACAAAAGATGACTCTCATAAATGCAAAATTCTTAAATAAAATGTTAGCAAACTGAGGCAGCAAAGTTTGCAAAAAATGCATCATGACTAAGTAGAATTCATTCCAAGAATGTGAGGGTAATTTAACATCAAAATATTTTCTCTAAATAAATTCTCTATAATAATTTGCATATTAACTAACAGAGAAAAGACAGTTGTATCAATGAAGTGAAGTAAAAGTCACTCAGTTGTGTCCGACTCTTTTTGACCCCATGGACTATACAATTAATGGAATTCTCTAGGCTAGAATACTGGAGCGGGTAGCCATACCCTCTTCCAAGGGATCTTTCCAACCCAGAGATTGAACCCAGGTCTCCTGCATTGCAAGAGGATTCTTTACCAGCTGAGCCACCAGGGAAGCCTTATGTAGAAAAAAATTTGAGAGCCTTCAGCAGCAATTTAAGATAAAAATTATTATTAGCAAACAAGGACTAGAAAGGAGCTTCCTTAACATGGCCAAAAGTGTCTGCAAAAATGGGCAGGAATTGCACTTAATGGTGGAATTTTAGTAGCACTTTCTTTAATGTCAGGATCAAGAAGGAATGTCCACTATTCTCTTTCTATTCATTTCTGTACTGGTAATCCAACCCCAAGAAATAGGTTAGGAAAAAGAAATACAATTTTTAAGTGTCAGGAAAGGAAAAAACAGTTTTATTACATTCTGATGATGTAGTTGTAAAAATGGAAAATCCAAGAAAACCTACAAATTGAAAGAATTAATAATTGGAGTTCAATAGGTGGCCGAGAGGAGCAACCCCGTGCCCGAGGCCAGGGGCAGAGGCCAGGAAGAGCCACACCATGTCCAAGGAATGGTGGCTGCGTGGGCTCAGGAGGGCCTAGAGAAGCTATCCCACGTTGAAGGTCAGGAAGGGAGGTGGTGAGGATATACCCCTGATCCAAGGTAAGGAGCAGCAGCTGTGCTTTGCTGGAGCAGCCATGAAGAGATACCCACACTCAAGGTAAGAGAAACCCAAGTAAGATGGTAGGTATTGCAAGAGGGCATCAGAGGGCAGACACACTGAAACCATAATCACAAAAAACTAGTCAATCTAATCACACTAGGACTGCAGCCTTGTCTAACTCAATGAAACTAACCTATGCCGTTTGAGGCCACCCAAGATGGGTGGGTCATGGTGGAGAGGGCTGACAGAATGTGGTCCACTGGAGAAGGGAATGACAAATCACTTCAGTATTCTTGCCTTGAGAACCCCATGAACAGTATGAGAAGCCAAAATGATAGGATACTGAAAGAGGAACTCCCCAGGTCAGTAGGTGTCCAATATGCTACTGGAGATCAGTGGAGAAATAACTCCAGAAAGGATGAAGGGATGGAGCCAAAGCAAAAACAATACCCAGCGGTGGATGTGACTGGTGATAGAAGCAAGGTTCGATGCTGTAAAGAGCAATATTGCATAGGAACCTGGAACGTCAGGTCCATGAATCAAGGCAAATTGGAAGTGGTCAAATAAGAGATGGCAAGAGTGAACTTTGACATTCTAAAAATCAGCAAACTAAAATGGACTGGAATGGGTGAATTTAACTCA
>SJYC01024336.1:0-14715 GCA_006408675.1 Madoqua kirkii | reverse complement strand
GACCAACCTAGATAGCATATTCAAAAGCAGAGACAATACCTTGCTAACTAAGGTCCGTCTAGTCAAGGCTATGGTTTTCCTGTGGTCATGTATGGAAGTGAGAGTGGGACTGTGAAGAAGGCTGAGCACCAAAGAATTGATGCTTTTGAAGTGTGGTGTTGGAGAAGACTCTCTAGAGTCCCTTGGACTGCAAGGAGATCCACCCAGTCCATTCTGAAGGAGATGAGCCCTGGGATTTCTTTAGAAGGAATATTGCTAACGCTGAAACTCCAGTACTTTGGCCGCCTCATGTGAAGAGTTGACTCATTGGAAAAGACTCTGATGCTGAGAAGGATTGGGGGCAGGAAGAGCAGGGGCCGACAGAGGATGAGATGGCTGGATGGCATCACTGACTTGATGGACTTGATGAACTCCGGGAGATGGTGATGGACAGGGAAGCCTGGCGTGCTGCAATTCATGGGGTCGCAAAGATTCAGATACGACTGAGCGACTGAACTGAACTGAACTGAAGGTTTCAGAATCAACATAAAAATTCAGTGGTTTCTATATATAAGCCTAATCACTTAGAATAAGATAATTTTTTAAAAAAGATACCATTTATAAAAGCAAGAAAAGTATTATGGTGTCTAGGAATGAATATAGTAAAACACATTTAGACATTAATGAAGAATAGTGTAAAGCTTTATTAAATACAAAAGTAAATGAAGTGATATTTCATGATCATGATTAAGAAGACACAGTATTATAAAGATGTGACTTCTCCAAGAATTAATAGATAAATTTTATTAACACTCATTAAATGCCTAACAGAACTGTTTTGGAAAGTTGACAGGCGTAAAATTCATATGATAAACAAATGGCCCAGAGTCACCAGAATAATTTTGAAGAAGATAGGGAGGTGTGGAAATAATTTACTGGGTAAAAGGCTGCATAAAACTCGGCTATAAGAGGGGGACACTGGAGCAAGAATAGAAGACCACTGGACTGGAAGAGACACCCAGATGTAGGATTTAAAGCTTGTGTAGAGACTCAGAAAATGACAAAGATGGCATAAAAGCAAATTAGTGTTGAGTTATTCAGATCCAGAATGGATTCATTAGGACACTGAAAATGAAAACAACAATAACAAGTTACTTTATGATCATCAAATTGTCAAAAATTAAATATCTGGCAATACTAGGTAATCATTAAGGAGGGAACTCCTACACTGCTAACTGGGGTAGACATTGGTACAACTGCTTTTGAAAGAAATTTATAGATACTGAGAAAATACTAAGATATATGTCTCATATGATCCAGTAATTTACCTCTAGATGTACATCCTGGAGAAAGTCTTGAAAATACTTAAAATATGAGACAGGTAAAAATGTTCATTACAAGTCACATATAGTAGTGGAAATGGAAAGTAGATCAACACAGAGATTAACAAATAAGTTTTACACATGTACACAACTGCATGTAGCAGAGAGAACTGAGTGAAGTCAGTCAGACAGAGGAGAATCTAAAAGAAATGATACAAATGAGCTTACTTACAAAACAGAAGGAGACTCATAGACTTAGAGAACAAACCTACGGTTGCCAGGGGGAAGAATGAGGGGAGGGGAGTTCGGGATCACATGTACATACTGCCATACTTAAAATGGATCACAAGGTCCTACTGTATAGCACAGGAAACTGCTCAAAGTTATGTGGGAGCCTGAATTGGAGGGGAGTTTGGGGGAGAATTCATTTATTTTCTTGTATGGCTGAGTCCCTTTGCTGTTTGCCTGAAACTATCATAATATTGTTAATCAGCCATACTCTAATATAAAATGAAAAGCAGGAGAAAAGAATCAATCGATTGAATCTATTTGGATCTCCATAACCCAAAGCTGAATGAAAAAAATCAAAGTGCATGATGACATATGTTATTATTTATGTAAAATTCATAAATATGAGGATAACTGTACATGTTGTTTATAGATACATATGTATGAAGTAAAGGCATTTTTAAAATGGCCAGAGTGGGTATACAACTGCAGGATTATGATTACCACTGGAGAAGGAAGATAGAGAATTTGGTTATTGAGGGATGTCATTTTCTGCATCCATTGTATTTCATTTATTAAAAAGAAAATGTCTGGTAACGAGGTAATATTTGTGAAATTTGGGTGTGGTAAGTGGAGATCTTTGTTATATCATCCTCTATAGTTTTCATGTGTCTGGCATATTTGGTGCAAAAGACAGAAGATTATAAATGGATGAGTCAATCGCAGCTGGAGTTTTAAGTGAAGACATGGGATAGAAAGAACTAAACAAAAGAAAATGTGTATCATCGACACTGAGATTTGTGGCTTAAGCCTCACTCGGGAGAACTGGTTTATTAGATTTGGAACCCCTCATCTTCATTGGTCTTGGTTGTTCCCAGAAGGCCCCAAGGAATTTCTGAGTGCTTCCAAACATGTTTGCATTTTTAAAGCTCAAGTCTGGCAAATGGCTAAAGACTCAGGAACTTGAGGGCACTGGAAAGAGAAGATGTAGAATTTAGCTGGGCTGGAAGAAAGATGTCAGTTTTGATTTAGAATTAATAGGAAAATAAAATCAGGGAATATGTTGAAAGAGGAGCTCAAGAATGCATGCCTGGAAAAAAAAGCCTTGGATAAGTGTTCTAAGCCAAATATTTTAGCATGTGTCTGCATTTTTTATTTCCAAAGAGGCGTAGATGGCTGTTATTTTTCCTTCTTTTTAAAAAATATGTCCTAATAAAGTTTTTTTGAAACAAATTAAAAACCTCCCAAACTTCTATATTCATTAAATATGTTTCACATACATAGTAAAAGACCCTCCAAAAATCATTGCTTAGGAAGAAATTTATTGATTCAATTTAAATTAAGCATTGGTACCATTGCAAAAGCAGTTGCTCTGAAAAAGTATTGAAAAATGTATCATGAGATTACATAGTTCAGTAACAATATCAATATTGATCACTTGAAGCAAAACTACTGCCAAATGTCATTGAAACTTATTTCATTAATTTTTAATAATTTATGGAGCAAATGTGTATCACCTTAAAAATGTAGCTGTGACATTTACAAATTCTTTCAAACACATTTACAAATACAGTAATAAAAATTCCTGAGCTCCCTTAGCTTATACCAGTGTTCCCCCAGCTGACAACCTAAGTAGTATTTGACTAACATCCTCTAGATTTACTTAAAAAATATTTTATCACATTCATAAAAGTACCTGTGTTTCAGTTCATTGGTAAGTATAAGTTTTAGTGTGAAACTGATCATAAGACAAAATTGCTTAACACTTGTAGGCAGCAGGAGTAGGTGAGGTTATGGGCAAAGAATTCCAGTTTAAGTGTCAAGACCTCCAATGTAGACTATGCTTTACAATATCAAGAATGGGTTTAATCTCATCTGTACTCTTCAGAAGGATAAAACTGTGAGAATCTGCTTCCCTAACGGGTAAGGTCCTATTAGAGGTTTTTCAATAACCCCATTTCCTATGTGCTGTGCTGTGCTTAGTTGCTCAGTCATGTCCAGCTCTTTGTGACCCATGGACTGTAGCCTGCCAAGCAACTCTGTCCATGGGGATTCTCCAGGCAAGAATACTGGAGTGGGTTGCCATGCCCTCCTTCAGGGGATCTTTCCAACCGAGGGGTTGAACCCAGGTCTCCCATATTGCAGGCGGATTGTTTATTGTCTGAGTCACCAGGGAAGCCCAAGAATACTAGAGTGGGTAGCCTATCCCTTCTCCAGAGGATCTTCCTGAACCAGGAATTGAACCAAGGTCTCCTGCATTGCAGGCAGATTCTTTACCAGCTGAGCTACCAGGGAAGCCCCCATTTCCTATAATCCTGCCCTATCTTCCAACCCCAAGACATCAAGGTTTCTCCTAAATAGGTATTATACCTCACAGTCTCTCAAAATAGGGGAGATTTAGAAGGTATAAAAGTTGATTAGTCAGTTGTAGAGTTTGGTGGGGTTAAGGTTTCAGATATGGTTCTGGAAAGATGTGGCAACATATTTGTTTCCTTTTAGGAAAGCATGCCATTTTGGAAAATTAGCTACACAGTACTTCTCCAACTCATCATTATTATATGAATGCTGTGTCTGGTGACTGACACTCCAATATTTCCAGCTTCAAAGTAAATGTGTGTCCAATAATTAAAGGCAGATGACACAAATGTAAGCATGGGGGAGTCAGTCTTTGACAGAAGCCAAGTTTTAGAGAATGATATTCGTGTAAGAAATTTCTTATTCGCTGGTAAGACATGGCCATAGAGAATTTAGGAATCAGAGAAGGATTTGTAAAGCAAACCCCACACCATCCTATAATTCTGTAACACAAGCATAGGCAGTAGGTTAAGATTTCTAGATCTAGATCCATTAAAAGATTATCATTTTACACTTAATCCAATGAATTTGGTCAGAAGAGATGTTGCTAGTAATATGGATGAATCATACTGTTCAAAAGCATTCTGTTTTTCAAATGGCTTGATTTTTCCTTTATTTTATAATACTTAAATGAGCTTTTCTGATCTATCCCTGGGTTCTTGGTTCCATCTCATTTTATTTTTATTTTTAGCAGCTTCTTGTGTGAGGGATGAGGGTGAAGGAGGGAAATTATACTTTGCAATCATACAGAGGGTGAAGAGAAAGGAGGGAAATTGTTTTGGTCTAATTTATATAAATAGTTTTTGGATTACAAATCCTTTTGCAGCAAAAATCCATCAAGAAAATTGTTTCAGCCAGGTATGTGTTATTTTTTTCATTTACATATCAAATACAAATAAATAGAGGAAGGAGAGGCAAGGAGAATAAACATTTATTGAGCCAGGCATTAGCTGGGAATTTTCAATAACATAAGTAGAAATATAATGATAATATTATATTGGGATGATTTTGTTTGGCAAGCATCGTTTTTGGCATGGAGTAAAAAGTGAAGATGTTCTGGTAATAGCAGTTAGCAGCATCTCCCATCCTCTTGATATAGATTTAGCTATCCATGGTGTCCTCTCAAAACGGGAAGAGACAAATTAATAAATCCATGGGTGACAGAAAGCACAATGTGCAATAACTAAAGATTTACAGAACTAAAGATGCAAGGTAAATCAGATGATTACAGTCTTCTATAATTTTTAAAGACTAAAAAAATCGGCATTGTAATTAGTTCATGTAGAAATGAGTTTTTAAAATCAAAACAAGGTTATTTCTGATATATGCCTGATTTTTCCCATACCATAGTATCTTTGATGATTAAAATCAAATAAGGAAAAAAATTATTTCTAGGGGCTTTAGGGAAATCACATGGTAAGAAATATCCCTCTCATGGCTTTGGGTAACAATGCTGTGGTGACTCCTGGTTAGGGAAAAATCTGCATCTATAATTTTGCTGGCTTTCACCTGGTGATTTACTATGTATTCTTTCTGGCCCTTATTCATCAGTCAGTTTTTATAAAATGTAAAAATGGTTATTGAGAAAACCTAGCATAAACTTAAAAACTGATGAATTCAGGAGGTGTATCTTCATGTAAAAAACAAGACCCCAGCAACTTGTAACAATCACTTCTAATTTCCTATGCAATGTTAAAGAGTTTTGTTTGGCATTTTTTAGAAGAAGAGAAAAAGCAGAGGTAGTGATAGCTTTGAAAATATCGAGCCTTTGGCTATCCTGTAGCCTTCACTTCAGTATGGCTTTATAGAAGACAGAGATCCCTAACAGCCAGTTCTAGGTTGCTTTGGTTTCTGCATGAGACACAAAAATTGTTTGAAATGACTGATCAAGCAGAAAAGCAAGCCTCATTATGCAAAAAACACCCCAGAAGTATCAGAGTTCACATGAAGCAAAGTCGAGGAGTTGACTTTTAAACAATTGTTGGATTGTACTTTAAACACTTACCCCAGGTCAGCTGTACAATGGCAACTCATACTACTTCTAGACAAAGATTAAGAAAAAAAATTAGCACATTCACAGTTTCAACAGAAAGACATGATTACATTTTTTTTCAGTTTTGTTTTCCAGATATAGAAACAATCACATTGAAATATATATGGATAGATTCTAACTCATGAAATAATTATTTTCCTTTGTAGTGCACAGTGAGTTTCACAATAGGATTATATATATCAATGTGTCATACAGTTTTTGAACCACATAAAGCAATATAATATAAAATCATATAACAGTTAAAGTCAGGATTATCACACAGCAAATCCACAACTATGCCACTGAAAATAGTCAAAGTGGGAGATGTGACATCATTTCTAAATAAGAAGCTTTGAAAGAAGGACATTAGGATAAGAAGGGAAATAGTTACTTTTAAAACTTCAGAATCATTTTATCAGGAATTTCATAAAACAAATTGTCGTTCAGGACACTCTTTGCCATACAATTTTTCAATTTCAGGTCATGTAACAAGATTTCCCCACCTCCTTAGGATATGTGACATTTGTATGGAAAACTCATATTAGATTATGAAATCTATGCAGGTGAAGTGTGTGTTGAGCATAATATGAAACTACTGATTTTTATATTACTACTTAAGTAGCTAAAGTTTTTAGAGTTGTTTTTTTCTTTTTATCAGCAGCAGGTAAAAAGTTAACTACCAGACTATGGTTAAAGGTCTTTCTTTTCATTGACCACAACCACATAAACAGTGTATGTTTTCCCACTTTACATATATCAGTGCTTCCTGACACGAAATTGGAGTGTAAATCAAAGGAATCAATGTGGATGAAACAGTCGTGGGCATATGTACATCTCTTAGCCATAAACTCAGAACACCGAGCAGAGTCACTCTGTCCAAAAAAATCTGAGTTTAGCAGGTTACTTTTGACATTCTGTGTAATCCTGATATACCCAGACATTTAGAAACATCCTATTTTTCTTTCTTTTTAAAAAATATTTTATTTTTTAAATTTGGCTGTGCCAGGTCTTAGCTGTGGCCTGCAGGATTTCCAAGTGGCATATGGCTTAGTTGCTTTGTGGCATATGGGGGTCTTAGTTCCATGACCAGGGGTGGAACCTGGTCCCCCTGCATTGAAAGTGTGAAGTCCCAGCCACTGGACCACCAGGAAAGTCCCCCACACTCTATTTTTCTATCTGTTTCCTTTTACTGAAATAGGTAACTATGTGAAGGTCTCAAAGCCAAAATCACCTTGAAATACACAAATCTAGTGAGAGAACTATTTGATTTGCAGATGATAATGTACACTGGTCATGAAATATGTCCAGGCCATAACCATAAATAGAATTTCTGGTTAGGTTATAAAACTCTTGAGCAATCATTTTGCATTTCTAAGTTTCTGCTTAAGACCTCCACAACAGTCTTCATTGTAGCTTCGATTTATTATGGCCTTTGAACAAATGAATGAATGGATGAATTGAACTAGAATCTCTAAGCCTGTGGCTCCGTAAATAAGATAAATTGTGATCTTCCACTTGGGCCTTGATATCTATGTGGCCAATTTATTGTTTGACTCAGGCCAAAGTCATTGTTTATGAATGATCTAGTTTCTTGCAAATCTTACGGTTGCCACTGTACATAATGAACTCTCAGGAGAAATGGAGGCCCTAAGTGAGAACATTAAAAGCCTACAAGGTGGACAGCTACGAAGAAGAGGAGGAGCAAAGGATGTTAAATGAAATCGAGGAGACTTGCAGGAGTAGAACTGCTTTTCTCTTCAGCATTGTTACAGCCATCCTGTCCACTGCTTCAGGCTAAGGGATCATCAGCAATATTCTCCTGCACTGTCCCTGGGCCATTTATGGAAAGCCTGGATTTTACTCAGATCTTGCACATCAAAGACTGTTAGAGCCGGAAGGGGTCTTAGAAACATCTTAGGCCAAGCCACTCATTTAACAGATGAGGGAACCAGAGATTAGCTTTAGAAGGACTTGCTAAGATCACACAGCCTGTTTACTGGCAGCCGGAAATTGAGTGCTCAGCCCACAACCCTAGCAACTATGTTAATGATGCATGGGCTGAAAAGGCAGAAAAAGAAATTGGTTCACTAGAGGCTTTCATCAATGACAAATCTACATCAGCAATCTTGTGGACCATAATTCAGAGGCTTTTATGTCTTTCTGCATGCGTGCCAAGTTCCATGGTACACGTGTTGCCCTTTTCAGGCCTTGGCATGCAATTCAAAGCCATTTGAAAATGCATTAATATGTTTTTAAATTGAGAGTCTCAAGTAACAGGGTGGCAGACTTATTCCAAAATCTTAGCCAGAGTCATTTTTTATCAAAATAAGTTACACTATTCATATCAGCTGTGTGCTAATTTAATTAAACAATAAATTAAAATCCACTCAATGGTTGCTGATTGGACCCTAGACCATTTAATGATTCCTTTCTGGCTTTTTCATTCATTACTTAAAATGTAGAATTTACTGTCCAAACAATACACTTTTCTTGTGAAAAGAAAACTTCAAAAAAAAAAAAAAAGGCACTTTGTAAAACGTGTACAAATCTGATTCTTTCATGTCTACTCTAAAGAGATAACAAAATTAAGACTGGCTGGATCACGTCTTTTTGAAAGTGATGGGCAGCAGCAGGCAGCCTGGAGAAAGTTGGGGGACAGACCTTCCCCAGCTAAGCTGCACCCTGGAGCTCAGGTGCCTCTGCTTGCTCATCAGATTCTCCCTTTCAGTCAGGTCACTATAGGACAGAGTCAAACTCCTTCATCTTGTATAGATGGTAAGGGATTGACCAACTTTGGACCAAACCATTTGGGATTGGCCTTAGGCACTTAGGAGAATGCAGAGTCAGTTACATGTCAGTGACGTGACTGATTATGACTTGTGCTCATCTGAGCTGCCTTGGACCCATTTGCTAAAACTGACTAGAGAAGATTTTGCACTTATAAGCGTCCATAAATCACCCACTGGCTATCCTATTTCCATGTGCTTTGTAGCTTAAAGTGTTTATTTATAAAAATATGACTTTTTACAAATGAGAGCTTGAGGCTTTTAACACCAACTGTGCAATGGTGGTTCATAATCCATAAGAAGACAACAGCAACAGCAACAGCAACAGCAAAAGCGCAAACCAGAATCAGCAGCCTAATATAAGAAAAGCGTTCTGTCCCTAAAAGCCTCTGTCAATGTCTTTAAAAAAATCTCTGCTTCCCTCTATACACATATTTGCACATTATCTTAGATTCTATGATTCTATATCTGTGTAATTTGTAAAATGCATGTACAATATGTTAAGATTAGTTGGCACTGATGATTTAAACCTGTGGCTGATTCATGTAGATGTATGGCAGAGGCCAACACAATATTGCAGAGCAACTGTCCCCCAACTTAAAAAAAAAAGAAAAAAGAAGTGAAACAAAATGAGCACATCACTGAAGAGGACATGTGTCTATGATGAAGGGCAATTATTTGTTGCTTAATTATGATACAAGGCATTGGTTAATCATCTTTGCTGGACACTATTGAGTGAATCATGGAATTAAGGATTCACAGTTTAACAGGACATTATAGATTATTTGGCCTAGCATTTCATTCAGAGCAAACTGAGACCCAGAGAAGGGAGTTGAGCTAAGCTAACATAATTAGCGCTAGAAGCTGTGTCTCCTGACCCTTAATCTGCATACTTCCACTCAACTAGATGACTCCTTGATAAAAAATAGGCTAGACCATGACAAAAAAACCCCTGCAATTCATTAAAGAGTGCTAAGTGACTGAGAATTATAGCCTTGGCTTTAGGTAATGATTGACAGTAATCTACTTACTAATTGGTGCTTTATTAAGAATTTAGTTTGAGTCTTCAGCCATGACAGTTTTTTTCATATATGCCAAATTATACATCAAAAGACTATTTTTGAATTCTCATGCTATCAGAGTGGTTCATATGCACCTTGGAGGAGACGAGACTATTCTGAGAAAGATTTGGTCTATGTTGGCTTTGAAGGGCCAAGTCTTTGGTCAATGCTTCTCAAGATGGGGTATATTCCCTGACCTCCTTAGAAGTTGTATGTACTTTTGCAGATCATTCTCTTCCATTATGTGAATCCCAAACCACTAATAGATTTTTAAAAATGATACCTTTTTATGACAGTACTGTTCACTGCAAGTCAAATAGACTCGACCTATACTTTCCAGGAAAGAACCACTCCAGGCACTAAAACCAGCTTTAGTGGAAATGATCTGCTAGGGCAATGCTTCTCAAACTTCACTATGCACTTGAATCATCTGGGGATCTTAGCAAAATGCAGATTCTGGTGGGTGGGGGCGGGGAGGGGAGAGATTCTGCATTTCCAAGCAGCGCCCATAGATGCGGGTGTGCCTGGTCCTCAGACCGTATTTTGAGTAGCAGGGATCTAGGGGAATGAATTAAACTTGGACGATCTCCCCCAATAGCTCCCTCACTCTTAACCAGTTGTGTGTGTATTGGGAGAAGAGAGCCCCGATATGTTACTTTTGCATTTCTGGGAGCTCTGGCGGTGTGTTCACTTTCACACATCAGCCAACCTCTGAGTCCCGTTCCTGTCAACATGGACTTACTGGGCTGGGATATTTAACTCACAGAAGGAGCTCAGATTCTTTGTGTTCCAGCTTAAGAAGTGAACACACAAATGAATTTGCCCAAGATTGCTCAGAAAAACAAAACAACAACCCTCTTTCTAAGGCAGTATGTTAGATGTTTCCACTCTTTTTTCATCTTTATAAATTTTCACCCAGAGAAGTGAAAATTTTACAGAGAAGTGAAAATTTTCACCCCAAGAGTAGAACCCCCCCAGAGTGGCCCTAAATTACAAGAGAAGTAATTTTCAGTCTGTGGAGAGTCCTAAATCTCTAGTTTCTTGATTGCTGTTTAAAAAGTATCCTGGAGATAAAAAGAATCAGAAAAACTATACTACACTGTGCTGGAAATCAAATTTTGTCATCCATTTCCTATTCCTCAGTGGGTTTTGGCTTGGTATGGCATTTTATTCCACAAACAGGGACTGTATATATCACCGTGTACTGAAAATACTCATTATAACCTCATATAAATACTATACCTGCTGAATACGTAAACAGGCTGTACTGGGAAGATAGAAAATAGTCTTTTATTTTACTTAAGTGATAGAAAAATAGTCTTCAAAAATACATTGTTAAACTCATGGGTTTATATTAAAGTCGACTTTGTATATACAGTAAGGCAGTACTTCTGTGAGCATCCTGCTATGATTATATTTTAAATTAAAGTTAGTCTTTTGGGACTTTTTTTCCCCACTAACAGAAGACTAGGGTGTGTATTAAATTATCTATCATGCCGAAATGAAAGAGGAAAATATTTTAGAAGGATTCACCACATGAAACTCATTTGCCTCCTGTGTAAGAAAATACCACTTTCTAAAACCCTACTCTCTAGAAGTTTCAGAATGAAATACAATTTAAGGGTAAAATCTATGCTTAATAAATTCAAACTATTTTAAGAAAAAATGGAGGCATCCTGTTTACTTGCATATTGGCCATGTGTCATTAAGGTAATAGGAACAGATGGAAACAATTCGTCAGGTGTTCTAGAATGAAACTTTTTAAGTGCATTGTATTTGGTTAATCCTAATAAAATGAAAGAGGAGTGCAAAGGTTAAGCAACTGGTCTTCAAGAGTAGTTTTCATGGCATTTCTCTCCTATCTACCATCTTCTCATTGTAAACAGTTTTGACTGACTTATACCCCTCTGTCACATACGAACCCATGAAGGCCTTTTCCAGAGAGTATACCTATTGGCACTGTCTCTCAAGAATACTAGGCAATGTGCTTTTATATCATTGAACATATAATCTGATAACTAATAGCAAAAAAGTAAGTCTACAAATCACACAAGATGGAACGATTTGTTCTGGAATCAGCTGTTGGAAAAAGAGGCAACTGGTTGAAAATAGAGAATGAAGAGTGAACTGGGAGTTGGGCAGTGTCATTCTAACCCTGTTCTTGAGCCCTCTCTGGTAGAGTGCATTTCACGTACTCTAGTGTTCCCTGAAGGAAAATCACAATTCAACCCATTCTTCCATAATTCTCATTGCAAGAGTGCATAAAACCTGCGGGACCCAGTCCCCAACCCAACTGGAGTCTGCAGTTGCCTGGGGTTGTGGGGGAGACAGCCAGGTCGGCCTGGGCTGGATTCTATGGCAGGGCTGGCGGGGCCTTCTTTGCTGGTTCTTCTAACAGAGTCAGGTTTTGCACTTGCAGATCCGGCATCAACACCAGGATGTTGCTATCCATCACTTGGGACACCTTCGAGTACTCCTTGCTGGTTTCAGGGGCTCCAACCTTCTCATTTTGTTTGGGGAACAGAGCTAGCATTCCATCTTGGCTGACCTTGTGGATCTCCACATATTCCAAGGGTGTAGCAGAGATCAAGGGGGTTTTATCTTGGGGCAGTGGCCATGCTGTGTCTTGGTCGGGCTTGGAACTGTAGCCTTCTGACTCCCTCTGTTTGGCTGCCTTTCCTTCCCCGCAGTCTCAATGGTTTTTGAGGGTTTTAAAGCATGTTGGTCTGTTTGGTCCAGCAGAGAGGCTGTGGTGCCTGCCAAGCCCAGGGCCAGCTCACACACATCAGCAATGTTGTGGTAAGAATATCTGGGGCTGTACAGGCTGGGGGGCTGTGGGAAAGGCCATGTGGAAGATTTGGGTCCATTGGCCAGAAAATAGGGGATTTTGCCTTCCCCACTCGTGCTCTGAGGGGCCTGGGGACATGTAAGATTTGTTTCGGGATTCTCCAGCTTCTCGGGGCCCTCGGGAATATGGAACTTGGAGGGATGGGCCTGGGGTTCATCACACTTTTCAGACAAGAGTGAAGGGCTGTCACAGCTGCCCCGGCCAGAGTCACTGTCACGGTCCAGGTGCATGGGCTTCATGCCTTGCTCCATGTGTTCTTTGGAGGGATGTGGCATCAGGTGCTGGTCCTCACTGTCATCTACCTCTATGAACTCCATCAGTAAGTCCTCATAATCAGAAGTGGGAGGGAAGTCTTGGCTTTCCAGAGCTCTCAGAAGTTCTTCGGACTTGCCCTTCTATTAAAACATAGACACAAGGCGAGAAGGCTGTGATATCTGCAATCAAAGTGAACTCCATCAGAATAAATTTCCTGGGGCTGACTTTTCACAATCTTGTGCTTTTGGCCTCATAGAGGCTGATGTCAAGTGACATAATGAGTAGGTAACTGCTTTTATATACCTCCATGTTAAGCTGAAGGTCAAATCGAAACTATTAATATGTACTTCAACCTGCAGAGAAATGTAAAATGTTCTAACCCCTCTTTTCATTAGAAACACTTAAATTTAATTCCCACTTGAATCTGTCTAAATGGGCTCTGGCAAATACCAGCTCCCTTGTACTGAGCCAGTGTTAGCTGAGCACTCAAACTGAGCAAAAAAATTGCAGTAAGATATGCTCTTACTATGGCCTTATGTAGAGAACACTCAAGTGAGAGGTTACACCAAAGTCTGATGGAAGAGGGGCTGGTGGATGGTCACTCTTTGTATTAATCAAATATTCACCCACTTTCTTAACTGATTGTTTGTATAAAATGTTTATGACAGGGCTTATGAACAGATCTGATAAACCTAACAAGCATTCCTATGTGTGCTGATGTTTTCTTGGCTTTCTTTCATTGCCCTCTGACACTCACTGACAGTAATTACCCTCATGCCTCTCACATCTTTCTGTGAACACCTCTGCTGAAGGGAAGGAACAACCACCCATGGATGGCCAAGCTAGCCAGGCTGCACTGATGGGGTTGGTGTGCACATGTGTAAAGATGACAATTACACAGTGGTAAGTCACAAGACAGTCTCCACCCTGGCACTTACCTCCAGCAGATGAGTATCAAATCCTTTTATTTTTGGCCCTGGAACTGGTGGGAAGATGCAGGTCACCATGCTATAAAATGATTTGTGAGATAAGATAAATGGTACATATTATCACTTTGTAATTTTTGAAAGATTAGCCTTATCTCCAAATGGCTGCTACATGGACTATGGTAGGTAGAAGTTAGGAGTTCTGAGGCTACATGAAACTACTCAAGTAACAACAATGAATAACTATAGAGTGTTAAGTGTTTGACAAAGAGTAGTGTTTGACTCTTTGTGACCCCATGGGCTGTAGCCTGCCAGGCTCTTCTGTTCATGGAATTCTCCAGGTAAGAATACTGGAGTGGGTAGCCACTTCCTTCTCCAGGGGATCTTCCCAATGGTGGGACTGAACCTGGGTCTCCTGCATTGCAGGCAGATTCTTCACCATCTGAGCCATAAAGGCCAACATTAAAATGAACTCTGGCTAGTTAACTCTGACCGATTCTGAAATGACTAGTGGATTCTTTGCTACTCTTGCCAGATTTTTACTATTTTGCAACTGTCAGCCTCCATTTGATGGAAAGAACATCAGCTTCAAATGAGTCTATTGTACTTTTGCTAGCACTGGTAAAAGCTTTTTCATGGTGAACACACTGCCACTAATGGCTAAAACGAGGTGCTTGAACTATCTGTAGGTTTCTATCATTTCCATATTGTCTTTTTTGGCCATTATCCCTGACAACCATGACTGAGAAGAGGGTAGAGTGAAATACCTATAGCCCTTCAAAGCCATTGCCCAGACCATAATCAAACAGATGACAGCAGAAAGGATGGCCACAAAGATCCACACGCTGATATCCTTCACTGGGAAGTCTAAAAACAACCAACCAGAAAGCTTTGATCACACACAGCATTGTTTAAAGCAAACA
>SJYC01024332.1:0-12298 GCA_006408675.1 Madoqua kirkii | reverse complement strand
CTAATATAATAATATAGTTTAATTATAATTTTTAAAAATTATGTTTATAATAATTGAAAACCAAGCCAAACAACCAACCACTGCACAATTAGACTAAAGTAGCTTTAAAGCAAGAAACATTCTAAAGATGAAGAGATTCAACAACCTGTCAGAATATGACAATTCTAAAATAAAAATAATAGTAAAGGTTCATGATACGCAAAGCAAAAATTAGTAGAGCCAAACGGAGGAAATTTTAAAACACCTCTTTCTCAGTAACAGACCATACAATAAAAGGCAACAACAAAAACAACAATAAGTAATGAAAGAGAAAATTTTAAAATAGAAAATTTGAACCACATGATTTGAACTTTGACCTGACACATAGAAAGCACTGCACCCAACAACTGTAAAACATATGTGCTTTTCACACAATAGAAAACATTCCATAGAGCTGACTATATACTGGGTATATGGTCAAAGGATTAATACCACATAAAATATATCTAAATTAAATATGTCTGTGAATATGTCTCTGAATATGGCCCTCTAAATTAAACTAGAAAGCAGTAACCAAAAGGAAACTATAGTATATCACTAGAAAATGTTTAAAACAGTTTAAATAAGAGTCAGACATATCCATACAGAAAAATGATATACTGTTGAGTGACTATTAAAACATTACCTATAAAAACTTATGGATATGGGATTTTCCTATTGGTCTAGTGGTTAAGAATCTGTCTGCCAATGCAGGGGACACGGGTTCAGGCCCTGGTCTTAGAAGATCCCACATGCAAGCCCGTGTGCACAACTACTGAGCCCTCATGCCGCAGCTCCTGAAGCCAATACACCTCGAGGTGGCGCTCTGCAATGAGAAGCCCACGCACCCCAGCAAAGAGCAGCCCTGCTCCCCGCAACTGGGGAGAGCCCAAGCTCAGCTACAAAGGCCCACCACAGTCACACATTTAAAGGTTAAAAAAAACACAAAACACTTGCGGGTGTGAGTACTATGTAAAAATTGTGCTGGGAGTTCCCTGGTGGTCTAGTGGTTAGGATTCATTGCTTTCACTGCAGAGCCTGGGTTTGATTCTTAATTTGGGAACTGAGATCCCATAAGCTGTGTGATGGAACCAAAGGAAAAAAAAAATTGTGCAGTACACCTATAAAATAGAAAGCAGTATCATCACAAATAAGGATTAAAAATCTGAAAAAAACTATGTTAATGTTTTATAAATTTTAATATCTTGATGAAAGGAAATTTTTTCTAGGAAAATGTACATCCACAACATTACCCAAGAAAAGAACAAACATTTGAATAAAGCCACCTTAGAAGACATTCTATAGGAAACATCCCCTCTCCTGAAAGATCTAGGCCCCAATCACTTGGCATATGAAACATTTTCAAGCCTTTAAGCAACAGGTAAAGTTTCTATAATTTAAATTTCTTCAGAGGAGCTGGAATGACCCATGAACAGCTGACCCATGAACAATCTGAGGGGTTAGGGACAATGGTCCTTCACATAGTGGGAAATCTGAGTATGACTTTACAGTAGGCTCTCCACATTTGTGGTTTTGCACCCAACGACTTAACCAACCTTGGATTATGTAGTACTGAAGAATCTAAGCTACTCCATTTTGTTAACAGAAGAACTCCATTTTGTAAGGTTCTGGGAAAAGAGCCTTTGGAAATCCCAACCTCACCCTACCACCCACTATCCAATCAGACCCCAGACCAAAATCTCCTGACTGAAGGCTCAGGAACTTGTGGTCCACCTAGACAACAGGGACAAATCATGAACCAACACACAATCCTTCGAAAGAAAGTGACCAATCAGATGCTCCCCTACCTAGAAATACTTTTTTTCCATGTATACTCCCTATATAAGCAATGTAATCCAAAACCCAAGGCTCCTCCCTATAGCCACTGCGTTGGTGTTGGTGGGAGCCCTAGCTCGAGCTTGGTAATAAAAACTCTCGTGCTTTTGCATTGGATATCGGCTCTCCGGTGGTCATTGGGAGATTTTGCGACTTGGGCTTAACAGTGCTATAGTGTATAATACTGAAAAAAACCCCTGTGATTCAACAGATCTGTACAGTACAAACCTATGTTGTTAAATGGCCAACTGTAAAACTTGCCCACTAAGTAAGATATTGCTTCTTTTCAAAAATTAAAAATGTTAAATGGCTCAAATATCATGGAAATTAGGTTCTTGCTCAGTTTTGTAGCTCTTATTCAACAGTATTCAGAAAAAGTAAAAATTGTGAAAGAGACAAAAGTAATTAACTTCAAATGTCTACCTAGAAAGCTCAAGATAAATAACTGCAAAATAACTGGAATGAGGGAGTTCAATAAAGTGGCATCACACAAAATAGCCATTCAAAAATCAATTTTTATTAATCAATTAGAAAATATAATGGTAAAAAAAAGTCCCAGTTTCAATAGCATCAAAAACTATAGTGTTCCTATTCGACTTAACGAGAAATATTCAAGACCACTATGAAGCAAGTTATAATTTCCTCTTTCTAAAACATCAACAAAGATCTAAATGAATGGAGAAATAAACCATTTCACTTCTCTCAAACCATCCTATAGATTCAATAAAATACCAATTAAAAACAGAAACTCCCAATTGAATTTTCATTACCATAGCACAATGATTCTAAAGATCATGTAGTCAGATAAAAATCAAGAAGCTAGCAAAAAAAGAAGGAAAGACTTGACCTAACAGAAAACAATCAACCTAGATCTACTAAGCTAGAGTAATTAAGATAATACTGTACTGGCAGAAAGAAAAAGATCAATGGAACAGAGCGGTTTGTCTAGAAATATCTGGGTATTCATATGAAATTTAGGACATATTAAAATTTGTATTTTAAATTAGTTGCAAAAGTAGAAAAGGATATCTATTGAATAAATGATAATGGAATAAGGGCAAGTGGTTATTCATTTGAGGCCCAACCTCATGCATAAGTAAAAATTATTTATAAAGAGTATGCTATACATATATATATACATATACCATAAAATGAAAAGATCCCCCTTAATAATGAATCAAAATAAAATATCCATAAAGGAAAGGACTGAAAGATTTCACAATATTAATATCAAAGTTTTATAGAACAAATGACTTACAAAGTTAACAGACTTCACAACTTCTTTTAAGATAAAAGCACAAAAATAGCAAAACAGATCTATGTTGTTAGAGGGCCAAAGAGTAGCTTGCTATCTTGACTTGGCGTGGGGAGGGTTAGCACTAGAAAACTAGAAAGGAACACGGGGGTGGAGACATCAGGGTCCCAACAGTTTCTTTAACCTGTGTGTCTTGATGCAGCTGCTGATTACACAAGGATGGTTCAGACTGTAGCATTTTAGAGTTAACACTTAAGATACGATATAAGTACTTTTCTGTAGTAAACTTAAAGATGGGAGTATCATAATGGAATAGTGAGAGAGGAGGATAAAGGAGATCAAGACAAAATTTCACTTTTGATTTTCATATGCATATGCTTCCTTGTTTTTTAGAAAATAAGTTTCGCAGATTAAACATGCTTCCTGGGTGAATATATGAAATACAGATAATTTATTTTCTAAAAACAAGGAAGCATATGCATATGACACATAACACTTAAGACATGCTGTGCTGTGCTTAGTTGTTCGTCATGTCCCACTCTTAGTGACGCCATGGACTGTAGCCCACCAGGCTCCTCTGTCCATGGGGATTCTCCACGCCAGAATACTGGAGTGATTTGCCATGCCCTTCTCCAGGGAATCTTCTCAATCTAGGGATCAAACCCAGGTCTCCTGCATTGCAGGTGAACTCTTTACTGTCTGAGTCACCAGGGAAGCCCAGGAAGACTGGAGTGGGTAGCCTATCCCTTCTCAAGGGGATGTTCCCAACCTAGGAATCAAACTTGAGTCTCTGCATTACAGATGGATTCTTTACCAGCTGAGCTAACAGGGAAGCCCATTTAAGACATGACTTAAGTGCAATTAAGACACCTCTATAGGGCATACTCTACCTGTGAATTTAATATGCTGGAAATTTCATGTGCACCAACATTGGCTTCATCCAATTGCAAGCAAAACAAGTTTCTGGCAATGTGGACAAAATCTAAAACAGAACACATTTCAGTAAGAATACAACACTTAACCTTATCTAAATCATCTTTACCTTTCTCTACATCAAGTTAAAGCTATGTGTTATAATAGTTAAAATTTAACTTGCTTAAATAGGCTTAATAATAATAACAACAGTAGTAGAGGTAATAATAATAGTAGCAGCAAATGTTTCTATAACTGCCTCAAATGCTAGGAATGGCACTTTGTAATTTCATCTCCAGAATTTTCTGAGATAGGCCCTCTAATCCTCTCCATTTTACAATTTGGGGCTAAGATAAGTTAACTTGGCAAATAAGGAGCAAAGCAAGATTCCATTTAAGGTCTGACTGAAAGTCATATGGCTTGATTGTTATATAACACTGCCTAATACCTACCTAGCAAACTATCTAGAAGTTTCCTGAGACATGGAGTGTGACATGTTCACCTATCTTCAATTTTTTTTTTAATTTAGCTATTATATATTTAGTTTCCAATGATCCTTTTAACTGTTCCTATTTTACAATATCTTACTCTGATTTCATGGACAGCTTACTTGTGTTTTTTTTTTTTTTTTTGGGTCATTTCTAATATATGGTTTACCTGAAGTTCTCTTTGCTCTTGCAATATTCCTTTTTTTCTGAGTTCCTCTTTTTCTATTTATCTGACACTTTGGGGCTTTACATTTATGTTGAAGGATTTCTCCAAATGTCTGATAACTCCTGGTTTTAAGTTCACATTCAAGAAAAATTAGGCAGTAAATCACTCATTGGAAATTTTGTGTGCCTAACTCTCTTTGTCAACTAGTGGGTTTCATTACAGAGCAATCAGGTAGCCAACTATTTTGATGTCTTGTTCATATTCTTTGGAGAAACTCCTACAACTGCTTACCCACAGAGTATAAATATGGTTGCAAATATCACTGAGCAATCTGAGTGCGTGTTGTGAGTGATAATTTACCATACATACCCCTAAATTCCCTACTGCTGGCAACTATGGGTCTGGAATCAATCTGGTGTAATTTCTCAAGAGGACAGACTTATTTTCCTCTGCAAGGGTAAGGGAGTGGTAGTTACTGGATTGCTTGAGAGAGGGCAGGGAAAAGCATACCTAATTGCTCCTTACACAGATTCCTAACAACTCTGTTCTAAATGCCCTGCCTACACCCAGTCTTAAGTACCTGATGCCCTCAATTCCTAAACCTTTCTAGGAATTGGCTTGCTCTCTGCTGTGATTCCCCCATCTTTTCAAATACTTGGGCTTTATATGCCTCTGCTCACTAATTCATTTACTGTTCTCATTTACTTTGTCCTTATTCACTGTGGTCATACATGTATTTCTATTTCTTGTTCTCATTATTTTGTGATGATTTTCAAAAGGAGAGGAGATCAAATATATCTTTTTATTACTTTAAAACCCCAAATTTCTTTCTTTAGCAATGCTGAGGCTTTTAGAATGATACAATGTTGCATCTACTCTACAAAAAATAATTAAATTATTAATGCTGTCAAGGATACAAAAAACAATTACATTGAAACATTACTAGTAGCAGAACAAATGTGTGTGTAAAATGTCTCTGAGAAACAATTTATTAATACATTTGAAAAGTCTAAGCCACTTGTGGGAATTTATCCTAAGAGAAAGAGGAAAAAAGCTATATTAAATATAGAATTATCTATATTATTAGTTAATGAAAAACATCAAAATTTCCAATAGTGCAAAGTCTATATTATTATATCATATTGTTGAAAACATTTATGCAACAAATTAAAAACAGAACATAACATGATAGAATGAAATTTTAAAGCTGAAGGATTCTAAGAAAGCTCTCCTTTCTGCTGACTCAGTTAGGCCAATAATTCTGAGTTTTTAGAATATTGTTTAAGGCGCTATGTGCTCAGTCACTATAGTTGTGTCTGACTCTTTGTGACCCCATGGACTGTATATAGCTCTCCAGGCTTCTCTGTCTATGAGATTCTCTAGGCAAGAATATTGGAGTGGGTTGACAGGCCCTCCTCCAGGGGATCTTCATGACCCAAGGATCAAAACCACGTCTCCTGCTTTGCAGGTGGATTATTTACCACTGAGCCACCAATGAAGTCCCATCGTTTCAGGAACTTGGCATATTAATAGACGTGGGTTTTGCTTTTCTTTCTTTCCTTCTAAAGAAGAGGCACTTTTAATAAATGTGGGCTACAACAACTCTTTGACCAAGTTTTTGTGATGATGCAACATGATGAACCTAATGTTACCTCCAAAAGACACCATCCCCTTTGGATCTACTTGTACTTGCTGTCTCAGGGCTTCGTGCTGTTCTTTTGTGGGTTGAATTCCAAGATAATTTAGAGCCTGGAATGGAAAGGATGTATATGAAGCAATTTTTCTAATCTCCAAAGAAAAAAACTTCATTATACATTATTTTACAACCCAGTGAAAAGAATCAATATCAGGAACAGTGACTATGATCAATAAAAGTCTGATAACTATTTATGGATTAATTTTCCATAAAAAACTAGCGTGAGAGTTGGACTGTGAAGAAGGCTGAGCACCGAAGAATTGATGCTTTTGAACTGTGGTGTTGGAGAAGACTCTTGAGAGTCCCTTGGACTGCAAGGAGATCCAACTAGTCCATTCTGAAGGAGATCAGCCCTGGGATTTCTTTGGAAGAAATGATGCTAAAGCTGAAACTCCAGTATTTTGCCCACCTGATGCGAAGAGTGGACTCACTGGAAAAGACTCTGATGCTGGGAGGGATTGGGGGCAGTAGAATGGGATGACAGAGGATGAGATGGCTAGATGGCATCACTGACTCGATGGCCGTGAGTCTGAGTGAACTCTGGGAGTTGGTGATGGACAGGGAGGCCTGGCTTGCTGCGATTCATGGGGTCGCAAAGAGTCAGACACCACTAAGTGAACTGAACTGAACTGATCTTCCACCACCTCACTTTTTCCGCCAAGGAAAGCTATCACTTTAGTGAGTGTCAAATTTATAAGCATATCCCTAGAACCAAATTCAAACTATTTCTTAGTTTTTAAAAATACGTGACAAGGAAGAAGAAAAATGCAAGGAAATCCTAACAAATCTGACAGTGTTGACTTTTGTTTGATATCTTGTACTTGAGACCCATCAGTTCAGTTCAGTTCAGTTCAGTTCAGTTCAGTTCAGTTGCTCAGTTGTGTCCGACACTTTGCGATCCCATGTTGCACGCCAGGCCTCCCTGTCCATCACCATCTTCCAGAGTTCACTCAGACTCACAACCATCGAGTCAGTGATGCCATCCAGCCATCTCATTCTCTGTCGTCCCCTTCTCTTCCTGCCCCCAATCTCTCCAATCATCAGAGTCTTTTCCAATGAGTCAACTTTTTGCATGAGGTGGCCAAAGTACTGGAGTTTCAGCCTTAGCACCATTCCTTCCAAAGAAATCCCAGGGCTGATTTCCTTCAGAATGGACTGAGTGGATCTCCTTACAGTCCAAGGGACTCTCAAGAGTCTTCTCCAACACCACAGTTCAAAAGCATCAAGTCTTTGGTGCTCAGCTTTCTTCACAGTCCAACTCTCATATCCATACATGACCACTGGTAGTACCCATAGCTGGTTAAAATTTCAGAGACTGATAATTGTATTACTATTTCAGTGTTCAGTGTCTCCTTGTTCTTTAGTAGCAGAACCACAATTTCTAGCTAAAAACATCATCATTTAGCTAAAAGATATTTCCCAGCCTCCTTTTCAGCTTGATGAGGCCATATGACCATGTACTAGTCAAGGAGATGGAAGGCAAACTTGCAGGGAACTTCCAGCGAGTCTTTCAAAAGTAGCGGTAGGTGCTTCTTGTCCCTTTTCCTTCTCTCTTTAGTCTTAATTAAAAGAAGGAAAAAAAAAAAGAATGAAGAAAGGAAAAGAAAGAGGCTAAGAAAGAAAAGATTGCTGGAATTTAAGTAGTTATCTTGGTTCATGAGCTACCTCAATAAAGACGGTAGAGCAGAAAGATACTGAAGGCATGGGGAGCCTCCATGCCAGCCCTGGATTACCTTCTTTCAGGTTCCTTTTCGGTTTAAGATAAACAAAACTCTAATGGAAATCACTCTTGGTTTATATTCAAAGGTTATATACAGCAAAATATAACTGTAAACTAATGCATAAAATCTAACAAGATGACCTATTATTAGATTCTGGCAAGAACATCAAAACTAAAATGTAGGTAAAAGTTAACACTAGTAATTGCTCTTTATATATTGCTTCCTCCTTTGAAATCTGCTTAGTCATCCATCACTTCATTAACCAAGTATTTATTTAGTGCTTACTGTTTGTTATGTACTAAACTAAGCAAAGGGGCATACAAACAAGATATAGCCACAACCTACCATCATCTCTATGGTGAAAATAACATATAAATAAATGTAATTAGTGTACCATGCAATTTAATAAAGTGGGTACAGGGTATGTGTGCTTATTTGCTCAGTTGTGTCTGACTCTGCGAACCCACGGACTGCAGCCAGCCAGACTCCCACAGCAAATAAACTAGGCATAGCGAGAAAAGGACACAAGAGGCAGGGAAAACATCAGATTTCTTCAAAAGTGATTCTAGATCTTAAGTCAGCATCATCTGCCTGCCCTGTCTACACAGTCATAGCCTTGCATACAGGATAATGATTCTTAACTTTTGATAGTCTTTTCCTTTAATCATAAGGGGGTGGGGGGAGACAATGATACAAAGAACACCTGTTTACCTGCTGTCAAATAGATATTCATTGATATCTGCCGATTTAAGAAAGAAACATCCTATGCTTGGCTGAAAGCTTTTCCCATTGTTTCTCAGCAGGAACCACTACCCTAAAGCTAAGGTATCCTTCCTGTCCAGGATTTGAGGCCATTACATTTATTCCCTAATAACACCACTCTGGTATATTTCTGATTTCACACAGTATAAGACAAAGGACAGCCTTACAAATTATTTTTATCTTTTACCTCAGTGTTATAGTTTAATTGAACATACTGACAAAAATTAAAGTGTGATAACAGCAAATGTTATTAAGAACATAGAAGAATAGAAGTGCTTATATACTAGTATTGTGCATAAATTGGTACAACCAGTTTGGAGAACAATTTTACAGTATCTAAGAAAGTTGACAGTATATATATCCTGTGATGAGGAGACATGTAAAATGTCATTATAAAAAACAGACTGGAGTAATTCTAAAAAGTCCATCAATCAGAGAATGGATAATAATAATAATACATTAATCCAGTTGGACACCATTTAAATTTTTTTTAAAGTGAACTATTTGTTGTTATCACATTTTAATTTTTGTCAGTAGTTGATTATGGAATAGTATGTTGTTTGTTTGTTTGTGTTCTCCTAACTATTGATACAAGTAATATTCCTTTATATATTTAATAGCAATGTTTTTGACATAACTTACTTAGCAGTATATTTTAAATTTTCATATATAACAATTTAGGAAGTATTTTCTTTCTTTTCTTTTTTAGTGAGTCCTAATTTGGTTGCATTCTCCGAACTGTAAAACCCCAAAATGTCCTGAGACATTGCCCAATGTCCCCTGAGGCAAAACACCTGCATCCCTGACCTTAACTGCTCCAGAGACAAATACTATTTGTCCACTGGTGTTATCAGTTTTCCTGACTACTTCTATGACTATAGAATCTATATATTTAGAAAAATAAATAATGTATTTTTTTGCCAAAATTAAACTACATACAGTGCTTTCTATTCTATGTCATCGTGTCCAACTCTTTGCAACCCCAGGGACTATAGCATGCCAGGCCTCTCAGACCTCACCATCTCCTGAACTTTACCCAAGTTCATGTCCATTGCATCAGCGATGCCATCCAGCCACCTCATCCTCTGATGCCCTCTTCTTCTGCCCTCAGTTTTTCCCAGCATCAGGGACTTTTCCGTGTGTCGGTTGTTCGCATTAGATGACCAAAATATGTAGTTTCAGCTTCAGCATTAGTCCCTCCAACGAGTATTCAGGGTTGATTTCCCTTAAAATTTCCCCCCAAATTGACTGGTTTAATCTCCTTGCTGTCCAGTGGACTTTCAGGAGTCCTCTCCAGCACCACAGTTAAAAGGCATCAATTCTTTGGTGTTCTGCCTTCTTTATGGTCCAGCTCTCACAATTGCACATGACCACTGGGAAAACCACTGCCTTGATGATATGGACCTATGTTGGATGAGTAATGTCTTACTTTTCAACATCCTGTCTAGGTTTGTCATAGTTTTCCCGCTAAGAAGCAACGTCTTCTGATCTCATGGCTACAGCCACCACCTGCAGAGATTTTACAACCCAAGAGGAAATCTGTCACCACTTCCACATTTTCCCCTTCTATTTGCCATGAATTAATGGGGCTGGATGCCATGATCAGTTTTTTTTTCTTTTTTTTTTTAATATTTAGTCTTAAGCTGGCTATTTCACTCTCTTCCTTCACCCTCATCAAGAGGTTCCTTAGCTCCTCTTTACTTTCTGCCATTAGAGAGGTATCATCTGCATATCTGAGGTTTATGTTTCTCCCACCTATCTTGATTCCAGCTTGTAACTCGTGCAGCCTGGCATTTCTCATGATGTGCTCAGGTATAGTTTAAATAAACAGGGTGACAGTAGACAACACTGTTGTACTCCTTTCTTAATCTTGAACCAATAAGTCTGGTATTCCCATCTCTTTAGGAGCTTTCCACAGTTTGTTATGATCCACATAGTCAACGGCTTTAGCATAGTCAATGAAACAGAGGTAAGATGTTTTTCTGCAATTCTCTTGCTTTCTCTATGATCCAGTGAATGTTGGCAATATGATTTCTGGTTCCTCTGTCTTTTTTAAATGCAGCTTGGACACCTGGAAGTTCTTGGCTCACAAAATGCTGAAGCCTAGCATACAAGATTTTAAGCATGACCTTACTAGCATGGAAGATGAGTGAAACTGTCTAATGGTTAGCCCATTCTTTAGTACTACCCTTCTTGGGAATTGGGATAAGGATTGACCTTTTCCAGTCCTGTGGCCACTGCTGGGTCTTCCAGATTTGCTGACATATTGAGTGTAACACCTTGATGACATCATCCTTTAGGATTCTGAATTGTTCTACTTGAATTCCAACACATCCACTAGCTTTATTAACAGCATGATTCCAAAGGCCCACTTGACTTCACTCTCCATAATGTCTGGCTCTGGGTAACTGACCACACGACTGAAGCACTCTGGTTCATTCGGCTCTTTTTTTATATAATTCTTCCGTGTACTCTTACCATCTCTTCTTGATCTGTTCAGTGTCTACTAGGTCTCTACCACTTCTGTCCTTTATCGTGCCCATCTTTGGCCAAAATATTGTCTTGATATTTCTAATTTTCCTGAAGAGATCTCTAGTCTTTCCCCTTATTTATTTATTTATTTTTCTAGTTTTATGTACTGTTCATTTAATAAGGCCTTCTTGTCTCTCCATGCTATTCTTTGGAACTCTTTGCTTAGTTGGATATACTTTTCCCTTTTTCCCTTTTCCCTTTTTGTCTTTCTTCAGCTATTTGTAAAGACTCCCCAGATAACTGCTTTGACTTCTTGCTTTTCTTTACCTAAGAGATGGTTTTGTTTGCTGCCTCCTGTACAGTATTACATACCTCTGTCCATAGTCCAAAATTATTAAAATAGTACATAGAAAATAACAAATCATGTTGTTTTCACACCTTATTCAAGATTCCACGTTGAATCCAGTCACTAGGCAGCTCTAGCTGCATGCAACAAATTCTGACAAATTCTCTTCTCATTTTTATTCTGTTACAAACGTTTTATAATTTTCCTTGTTATGGCTTCTTAGATACACTCATCATTTAAAAGTGGACATTTACTTTTCAAACACAGGAGACTTTTAAAGTACCTCTGATATTAATTTCTCATTACATGCTTTCTTCTCTGCAATCACCCTCTGTGTTTCTTTAGTTTTTGAACTTTATTGAGACTTTCAATGGCTAAGTCAAAGATCTCTTTTGGTAAATGTCATATTGCACTTAAAAATATGTGGGTTATTTTCAAATACCTTTTGATGTTGATTTCTAATATAATTCAGACTCTGTATGATATCAATACATTTAGACCATGACATTTTTGCACCTTGTTTTATATCCCTGGGTATGTTAAAGTGTCTCGTCTCCATAAGAACTTGAATAGAATTTGTATCCTGCCATTGTGTGAAAATATAATAAAACTTAATTATGTTGAAT
>SJYC01024331.1:20-25496 GCA_006408675.1 Madoqua kirkii | reverse complement strand
GAGGGAGGTGGGAGGGGGCTTCAGCATGGGGAGATCGTGTACACCTGTGGCTGATTCATGTCAATGTATGGCAAAACCAATACAGTACTGTAAAATAGAATAAAGTATTAAATTAAAAAAAATTTAAAAAAAAAAAAGAAAAAGAGAGATCACATGGACGGACATTCATCCTGGGGGTGAGTGGGCTCAACCACAGACTGGGTGTCTCAGTCCCGGTCTGGGGAGACACAAGCCCCCATGGGTACTGGGAGAACTGTGAGAATAGAAAGGCTGGAGAAGACTAGAGTCCACTCTAGAGGAGTGGGCAGGCACTAGCGCAGGGTGGAGAGACGCCTGCCCTAGCAGCTGCCACCTTGCTGTGCTCCTCAGTCCAAGCAGAGACAACACCCAGTCCCACTCACTCTACATCACAGCATGTACTGGACCTAGGGCACCCAGGACCTGGGAAGAGACTTGGCTTAGGGATGCAGAAGTGACCTGGGGGTGCAGGGTGTAGCCCAGGTAGGCAGTGGCAGTTTGCTCAGGAAGCACCCCAGAAATAGCCCACATTTAGCATGGGGGAAGATTTCCAGCACCTGCCTCGCTAAGTATAGCGGCTTGAGCTGAGCAAACACCCCAGCTAGGCTCACTCTAAGCCACAGGACAGCACTAGATCTGTGGGGACCATGACTAGGGGAAGGGGCGAACATGGGGTGCATCTGGGCAGAGGTGCTGTTGTCTGCAGAGGCAGACTTAGACCTCTGTACTACACAGCCCCACTTGGTGCAGGACTTCCCTCCTTTGGGGCAAAGGCCCCAGTGCAAGGAGAAGTAAAAATACATATGAAGGGAAACAGAGCCAGCTCTAGCCTAACCTTCAGGGATTCTGCTTTGGCAACTTGGGAGCAAATCCTGCCCCTGACAGGGTGGTGACATTCAGTGAGCAGAGAAGTCCCATTTCATACTCTGTGTAGGCTCTAGCTCCTCTATCACCAGCCACATCCTCTTCCAGGTGACAGGTGTTAGCACACCCTGAGGAAAGACGTGATAGGCACCCGTATCAAATCCAGCCCTTCCACTAAAGACAATGGGCGCATGCAGTCTGCATAGGGATGCTCTCACATCCCTCAAGACCACAACAGGTACACCTTTCATCAAAATTCACAAAGACAGAGAAAACTAAAATGAAAAGACAGAGGAACTACTCTCAAATGAAAGAGTAAGAGAAAAATCCCTGAAGAAAGTAACTAATGAAACAGAAATAATTTTCCAGATAAAGACTTTAAAACATTGCTAACTGAATTAAGGAAATTAATTTATCTAAACACAGATCATTTGAACAAGGAACTAGAAAATATAAAAAACATACAGTTGAAAACAGATAATTAATTAAATATCTGGAAAAAAAAAAGAAAAACTCTAGAAGAAATGGATGCAACTAAATGACACTGAAAAATGCATTTGTGATCTGGAAGATAAAATAATGGAAATCATCCAATCAAAATAGCAGTTAGAAAGGCAAATTTTAAAAAGTAATATATGACATCTTTGGGATAACATTAAGTATGCCAATATTCACATTATAGGGTTTCTTATAACGTGAGGAGAGGAGCAAGAGGAAAAAAGGGTATCAAAAGCATATGTGATTAAGTTGTGGCTGTAAGATTTCCCAAACTGAAGGAAGGAAACATTATCTGGGCACAGGCAGCACAGAGGTTCATTAAAAAGATGAACCCAAACATACTTATGGTAAGATATGCTGTAATTAAAATGATAAAAGTTAAAAAGTCAGTTCTAAAAGCAGCAAGAAAAAAAAACAAAGAGTCGTATATAAGGGAATATCCATAAGGCTAACAGTTGATTTTTTGTAGAAACTTTGCCGGTAAGAAGGAAATAGCATGTATATTCAAAATGTGGAGGCTCTACCCAGCCATATTTTCATGTAGAAAAGAAGGAGAGATAATTTCTCAGACAAGCAAAATCTGAATGAATTCAGTAATACCAGATCTACTCTTTAAAAAAAAATTGTTGAAGATCTTTTCTAACAAGCTTCTAAGGAAGAAAGCATATATAGGAAAGGATAAAGCCCATTAGAAAAGACAGATATATAATAGGGATCACAGTTTAAATAACTTAAATAAGCCAATATGTGGATTAAAAGATAAAAAACTATAAAAGCAATTCTATTGTAGATAGTTAAGGGATAAACATTAACATGTAAAATTGAGATCAAAACCAAAATATGGGGGAGGAGAGAAAAATGTAGGTCTTTCAGAACACATTTGAATTTAAATGCCTTTCAGTTTAAATGAAGTAGATATAACTTTGGGTCAATAAACAAGAACCCGATGGTAACCACAGAGCAAAAACTTACAAAAGATACACAAAAAATAAATATAAAATAAATCAAACAAATTACTAAAGAAAATCATCAAACCAGAATGGGAAAAACAAACAAAGAAGAAATAAACAGAGAAGAGCTACAAAAATGACAGAAGAAAAAAGTAATAACATGGCAGTACATAATTTCATTTCAGTTCAGTCACTCAGCTGTGTCTGACTCTGCAACTGCATGGGCTGCACCACTCTAGGCTTCCCTACCCATCACCAGCTCCTGAAGCCTATCAATAATGACTGTAAATGTCAAGAGAACAAACAGTCCAATCAAAAGACATAGCATGGAAGATTGGATTAAAAATACAAAATCCTTCAATACACTGGCTAGAAAAGAATCACTTCAGGGTTAAAGACACATACAGACTGAAAGTCAGGGGACAGAAAATAGCTACTCCATGCAAAATGAAAAGGAGAAGGCAATGGCAACCCACTCCAGTACTCATGCAAAAGGAAAATGACAAGAGAGTGGAAACAGTATGCATATCAGAGAAAACAGACTTTAAAGGAAAGGTTATTACAAAAGACAAAGAAGAACATTGTTAAATCGCTCGCTCAGTCGTGTCTGATTCTTTTGCAACCCTGTGGACTGTAGCCCACCAGGTCCTCCGTCCATGGGATTCTCCAGGCAAGAATACTGGAGTGGGTTGCCATTTCTTTCTCCAGGGGATCTTCCTGATCCAGGGATCAAACCCAGGTCTCCCACACTGCAGGCAGATGCTTTGACCTCTGAGCCACCAGGGAAGCCCTATGTAATAATAAAGGGATCAATATAAGAAGACATTACACTCATTAACGTACACACCTATTTCCAACAACACAAGAGAAGACTTTACACGTGGACATCACCAGATGGTCAACACCAAAATCAGGTTGATTATATTCTTTGCAGCTGAAGATGGATAAGCTCTATACAGTCAGCAAAAACAAGACCAGGAGCTGACTGTGGCTCAGATCGTGAACTCCTTATTACAAAATTCAGACTTAAAGAAAGTAGGGAAGAAATTAGGGAAAACCACTAGGCCATTCAGGTATGTCCTAAATAAAATCCTTTATAATTTAACAGTGAAAGTGAGAAATAGATTCAAGGATTAGCTCTGATAGATGAAGAGCCTGAAGAACTATGGACAGAGATTTGTAACACTGTACATGAGGTGGTGATCAAAACCATCCCCAAGAAAAAGAAAGATAAAAATGCAAAATGGTTGTCTGAGGAGGCCTTACAAATAGTTGAGAAAAGAAGAGATGAGAAGTGAAAGGCAAAGGAGAAAAGGAAAGATATACTCATTTGACCCTGATGCTGGGAAAGATTGAAGGCAGGAGGAGAAGGGGATGACAGAAGATGAGATGGTTGGATGGCATCACAGACTCAATGGACATGAGTTTGAGTAAACTTTGGGAGTTGGTGATGGACAGGGAGGTCTGCCATGTTGCAGTCCATGGAGTCACAAAGAATCAGACACGACTGAGTGACTGAACTGAACTGAACCCATCTGAATGCAGAGTTCCAAAGAATAGCAAGGAAAGACGTGAAAGATCTTCAAGACCCAGATAACCATGATGCTGTGAACACTCACCTAGAGCCAGACATCCTGGAATGTGAAGTCAAGTGGGCCTTAGGAAACATCCCTACAAACAAAGTTAGTGGAGGTGATGGAATTCCAGTTGAGCTATTTCAAATCCTGGAAGATGATGCTGTGAAAGTGCTTCACTCAATATGCCAGCAAATTGGGAAAACTCAGCAGTGGCCACAGCACTGGAAAAAGTTTTTATAGTAGTCATGTGTGGATGTGAGTGCTGGACCATAAAAAGGCTGAGTGCCTAAGAATTGATGCTTTTGAACTTTTGAATTGATGCTTTTGAATCTTTTTGGAGAAAATTCTTGAGAGTCCCTTGGACTGCAAGGAGATCAAATCAGTCAATTCTAAAGGAAATCAATCCTGAATATTCATTGGGAGGATAATGTTGAAGCTGAAGCTTTAATTCTTTGGCTATGTGATGAGAAGAACTGACTTACTGGAAAAGACCCTGATGCTGGGAAACATTGAAGGCAGGAGGAGAAGGGGATAATAGAGGATGAGATGGTTAGATGGCATCATGGACTCAATGAAGAAGAGTTTGGTCAAGCTCCAGCAGATGGTGAAGGACAGACAAGCCAGGCAGGCTATAGTTAATGGGGTTGCAGAGTTGGACACTACTGAGCAACTGAACAACAACAAATTTATTGGAAGACTGATACTAAGCTGAATCTCCAATACTGTAGCCACCTGATGCAAAGAGCAGACTAATTGGAAGACCTTGATGCTGGGAAAGTCTGAGGACAGGAGGAGAAGCAGGTGACAGAAAATGAGATGGTTGAATGGCATCACCTACTCAATGGATATGAGTTTGAGCAAACTCTGGGAGATAGTGAAGGAAACCTGGTGTTTTGCAGTTCATGGAGTCACAAAGAATCAGACATGACTGAGCATGCACAGAAATTTCCTCACAGCAGTTGCCTCAGTACATTACAGAACTTCTTTTGCTCACTGTTTTGACCTCAAATATTAAATATTTTAGGGCAGATTATTTGATGGCAAGGCAATTTTAAAAGAGCCTGTGAAAAAAACTAAAAATAGAGCTGGTGTATGACTGAGCAATTCCACAACCAGGCATCAAAAAGGTACATGTACCCCAAGGTTCACTGCAGCCAGGACGCAGAAGCAACATAAATGTTCATCAGCAGATGAGTGGATAAGGAGGTTATACATATTTCGGGATATTACTCAGCCATGAAAAAGAATGAAATTGCATCACTCATAGTGATGTGGCTGAATCTAGAATCTGTAGAGAAAAGAAAAGCAAATACTGAACATTAATGCATATATATGGAATCTTGAAAAATGGTGCTGGTGAACCTCTTTTCAGGGCAGGAATAGGGATGCAGACATAGAGAATGGACTTGGGAACACAGCGGGGTAAGGAGAGGGTGGAACAAACTGAGAGAGTTGCAGTGACATACACACCACCATGTGTAAAACATAGCCAGTGGGAGAGCTTGGCTCGGTGCTCAGTGATGATGCAGAGAGGTGGGGTGGGGGTGGGAGGAGGCTCAAGATGTGGGAGATATATGTATAATTATTGCTGATTCACTCAGCAGAAACTAGCACACTGCTGTAAAGCAATTACACTCCAGTAAAAAAATAAGAAAGAGCCTATGGAAATGGAATTATTTGGCATTTATCATTTTAAAGGCTTCATGTCTTAAGTCTATTTATATGAGTGGAATTAATTTTATTCCTCTCTGTAAGTGGTGTTACTTTTTGATTTTCTTAAGCTAAAATTAAATTCTATTTCCACCCCCAGGCTCACTGTAATCACTTGCTGGATGGGGATAAGAGAGTATTGAAATGCGTACTAGCTGATGTTAGAAGCTTTTCTAGTTTTTAAGGATCAACCACTGATAACATGCCAATAGGATGATATATAACCCAATACTTGAGAGCTTTAGCCTGATTTTCTTTGTCCGTTGGTGCTAGGTAAGTCAGGAAGACTTCGTCCCTTGGACTGCCAGGAGATCAAATCAGTCAATCCTAAAGGAAATCAACCCTGAATATTCACTGGAAGGACTGAAGCTAAAGCTGAAGCTCCAATGCTTTGGCCACCTGATGTGAAGAGCCAACTCATTGGAAAAGATCCCAATGTGGGAAAGACAGGGCAGGAGCAGAAGTGGGCAACAGATGATGAGATGGTTGGATGGCATCACCGACTCAATGGACATGAGTTTGAGCAAACTCCAGGAGATAGTGAAGGACAGGGAAGCCTGGTGTGATACAGTCCATGGGGTCACAAAGAGTCAGACACGACTGAGAGAGACTCAGAAACAACAACCAAACCACAGAGGCCACTGCAGGTATGCCTCGTCGCCCTGAAGCTCAGTGTTGATCATGCAAAGTAACAAGCAGCTCTTAGACAGATTTTTGTTTTACTTTACTCATGAGTTCTCCAAACCTCACAGTTGTGATTTTAGACTTCAGCCTTCTGTTCAAGTAGCACTATTTACTCCCCAAGTAGTTTATTTTGAGAAGAATAGCTCCAGTTGCTGAGGAACATATGCATATTGAGAACTGAATTTGGGGCAAAGCAGCTGGAGAACTTCCTGTGGGTGGAGAAGCAGATGAGTGTTTTCTAAGAGTTGCTACTCCACGAAGCAGTGTGTTTCAGGGAGAGAAATCTCAGAAAGGAGACCCCAGCTTGCCAAGGGGGAAGGGGACATTAAAACACTCAGTTGGTGAGGTTATTGTGAATTTTTTCATCTTTCCTTTTGGGGATCCATCCCTAAGACAAGGAGACTCAAACTGAGTTTAACTCTCGGTAGATTCATATCAAATTAACACATTCTTCACCTGTCACGCTTCCCCTTACCTATGTAAGTCACGTCCACATAAAGTGGATCTGAGGAACTGATTCCCATCTGGTTGATGGCGTTTACTGTGATGACATATATCTTCCATATGGAGGTGTACTTCTTGCTAAAGTAGCAGGAGTTGGGCCCCCCGGTTTCGTAGTCTGGACATTCATGGATGAGTGTTTCTCTGCAACAAGTAACATATTAGCAGTCAGTAAGAAAGTGGTATGGAGCTTCCTCGCTGGCTCAGTGGTAAAGACTCTGCCTGCAATACAGGAGACATGGGTTCGATTCCTGGGTCAGGAAGATCCCTGGAGAAGGAAATGGCAACCCACTCCAGGATTCTTGCCTGGAGATTCCAATAGACAGAGGAGCCTGGTAGGTTATAGTCTATGGGGTCGCAAGAGTCGGACATAAATTAGCAACTAAACTACCACCACCAAGAAGGTGGTATAAAGTCTAGTTTTTTTTTTTTTAAGTGGTATAAAGAGCCTAGTATGTCAATATAACTGAATTTGGAGGGACAAGCAAAAGACAGAGCTGGAGAAGGGCTCCCCAAGCTTCTTGACCCTGTCCATGTCAGCAAGGGGTGACTCAGGGAAGAAGTGCTGGAGAAAGGGTGGAGGGGTCACATCAGATCCAAGTGACTCTGTTTCTCACCAACCCTTCTGTCTACAGATTGTTGTGGACTTTGTGCTATATGCCCCCTGCCAATAAACACTTGAGTTTTCCATGGCCAAGGCACCGCCATTCTCAGGAAATTACCATTGGGTTATCTCAGGACTTTCTCTTGCATCATACAAACCAAGGTGGGGTGGAGGCGGGCATGCCCAAGGCAGCAGTTATTGCACAAATGTGTTGAATTACATGTGACTAAAAAAGCTGAAGGGATGCAAACTGCAGTATATTTCCAATTACACTCAGGTAGCCACAGAGGAGAGTGACTCTGAAAGGAGGTACTTCAGGTCCCAGAGGCTCCTCAGGCTGCTCATATTTAGACCTGGGGGCTCCATGCAAGACACGTCACACAGGGGAGCAGGCTTGTTTCACCACGCTGCTGCCTTGAGCTCCTGAGGGCTGTGTATCTGACACCCCTTTGGGTCTCACAGGGGATGTCAGCTTTATGTACCACTAAGTGCAGTCACTGGGAGGCAGGCCAGCTGTTCCTTAAGTAAATGTTTTCTTCATTGGGAAAGATATACAGCCATCCCTGGATTTTTAGGAGGGTCTCACTGTAACTGTGATGAACTCCTTGCCCAGAGATGGCCCTGTTGAGTTTGCACTGCAATTTTTTAGCTCCCAGTACCCAATCTGGGAGATCATGGGTCCATGAATTTCCTAAGGAAAAACCTAATCTTCCTTTCCTTGTAGGGCTTGTTATTTTCTTGCATGTGAAACAAGTTCAAACAGCTAAAGTACCACAGTTGTCAAAGATTATGTAATAATACTCTTAGACTGCAAAAGCAATGATTATTTAAAAAGATGACAGTGGCACAACGTAGATAGATAAGCACCCAAAATTAACTTGGGAAAAATTTATATGTGACTTTGGGGTACAACTCAAGCTTAACGACAGACAACATGGATGGATTGGTGTCACCTCATTGGTGGTGGAGTTTATGGACACGAGGGAGCCCAGCTGGGACATTAGGAGGAGGATGTGGATGTGGATGTTAGAGTCCCTGCCCTCAGTAGTGAGAGGTTATCAGTGTCCATTCAGGGAAGCACGGAAATTAACCCAGAGTCAGTGGTCCTATGGCCTGGAGGGCGAGGATACCCATGTGGGGTTTGCTAGGAGAGAAGAGAACATTTTACCCTTCCTTGTGGTAAGTCAGTGTGTAATTGGTAGGAATTCCTCCATCTGCCCCGGGCTCCCACCAGCAGGTGAACGTTTCCTTTCCAGGAGACCGACATTTAATGAGCTTGGGTTTTTCAGGAGGTGACTGTCCTAGAAAAAGAAGGCACCAGAGTCAATATTAAGGTCCATTCAACTCTGTGACCATTCTGTTGCCGGAAGGTACTGGAGTCAACGTTAAGGTCCGTTCAAATCTTTGACCATTCTTTTGGTGACAGAAGCAGGTAGATGGGGCCAGGCCAGTGGTGAGGTCTCAGGGAGAGTAGGCCTAGGGGTGGGAGGTAGGACTCAGAAGTGCCAAGATGTCAGCATCCTGCAACATTCTTCTGTGGGCTGCCCTGAAGTTGGCAGGATTCGGAGAGAGAGAGCTTTGTGATGGGGGGGTGTGTGTGAGTGTGTGTGCGCGTACTGCAAGATGGAGATACCAGCAACCTAGGATCAGTGACTAACTGTAACATTTCACCAATGGTGAGCAGCAAGGGTGCAAGGGATACACGTGGACTGAGCAAGATCTGGCCCTCCCAGAATCCCAAGGTGTCTGTGGAGCAGATATGTGTCCACAGCACCAGGGTTACCATTTAAAAAGAATTCGCCTTCAGACACAAGCATCCTGTGATCATTCGCTGATCCGATGCTCCCTGGACCTGTCCCTTCTCTCACTGACCCCCATCTTTCTGCCACTCCCGCATGTGAACCCAAGTCTCTGCTCTTTTGCTCTTTCACTGTGTCACCCGTGTTCCCCCTCTAGCTGCTTCTCTCTCCATCTTCTCCATCCCTTTCTTTCCTGCTTCACTCTTCCTTGATTCTGTTCAGCTTTGACCTATGATTCAGTCTCACAGTGTGGCTCCTATCCTTCCTGTCTCCACTTCTGAAGCTGGGTTTTCAGTCCCCTTTTTGTGTATATTTTCCCCGTCTCCCTGGGTCTTTATGTGGTGAGATGGCAAAGGGTTTTTTTGTAATTCTTGGCTCTTTTGGGGGTAGGAGGCATGCGAGCTCCTAGAGGCGGCTGAGTGGGTAGCTGTTCTCCCGGTTAGGAGCTACCATCATTATCTAGTCCCAGCCGGAAGCTAGTGGGGCTGAAAGAGGTGATGTGGAAAACCCAGTGTGGATGGAGTTTTTGAGCTGCCTAGCCACTGAAGCTTTTGGTGAGCTGCCACTTTCTTCTGTTCCTTATCTGTCAGGTCCAGGAAGGGAAAGAGTCCCCCTATCCCCAGCCATGTAACCCCAGGTGGCGTTTCATTCAGGAAATCCAGAGCAGAGAGGGGAGCTTCCAGGAGGTGGTCCTTGAACCTTGGGGGCTTGTCTGTTTTCCACCACCCTGGTCCTTCATCCCTCAGGCTGGCTCCTGAGCTATAACTGCTAGCAAAGCAGCATCAGGAAAGATGAGTTCAGAGGAGGACACGGGTGGGAAGGAGGGCACTAGGCAAAACTGGCTAGAAAGAACTGAATGGAATGGGATGATGGGATACAAGCCTGGGCCAAGGTCCCCAGGCTGAGTTAGCTGGAGCCCAGCCAGCTCCTAGATCCCCTGAAAATCATCCACGCCAGCCAGTCTGGGTTTAACTCTGCCCATTTTGGAACGTTGCTTGACCTCTAGGGAATATTTCTTCAGGACAATTTCACAGGGTGAAGCGATTTTTTGTTTGATTTTTCTTGTGGCTAGGGAGGAGTGTGTGAGTGGAAGGAAAAGCTTATATTTTAAAAACACACAAAGTTTACAGCTCAATAATGAACATATTTAGAAGCCCATTAAGGCAACTGTTGATTATTTGGGGCTTAGTTGAATACTTAAAGTTTCCATATGGATTGTACCAATCTCCACATTCCTTTTTCTCTTCCTGAAACCTTCTCTCTCTCACATTTCACTGGTTATTAACAGTACCTCAAGAAAACTCAAGAGAGGAAGGTAAAGCTGTGAAACTGTAATTAGTCAAATGTTTCTTTCACCCACTTTAGAAGAGATGGTTACAGTGAATGGACGGTCTCACTTTCCCTGTAAAATGCACACAAAACCACAGAGGTACTCTCCACCCCCAAAACACACATGTTCAAACAGAAGAGCTCATATCAGAAACACACCCACAGGTCACAGAGGAATAATATACACAGCTGCATACTTACAGAAGTAGCTACTGGTCCACACAGAGGTACATATGCAGAAATATGCACCCACAAATGGGTATGCATATAGGTACACACAGTGGAGCATTTTCAATCAGGTACGTACAGGGAAACTAATAGATACAGAGATATACACACGCATATACACTTACAAATAGACTGGGGTAGACACACTGAAATGTACACACACAGGCTCGCATGTGCTAGTCTAGTTGTGAATTTCATTTCCCACATAGCAGAGTTGGGTGTTCCTGTTTTCCACCATGTAACAGCAATCCCCTTATATCTCTCAGGCTGGCTCCTGAGCTATAACTGCTAGCAAAGCAGCATCAGGAAAGATGAGTTCAGAGGAGGACACGGGTGGGAAGGAGGGCACTAGGCAAAACTGGCTAGAAAGAACTGAATGGAATGGGATGATGGGATACAAGCCTGGGCCAAGGTCCCCAGGCTGAGTTAGCTGGAGCCCAGCCAGCTCCTAGATCCCCTGAAAATCATCCACGCCAGCCAGTCTGGGTTTAACTCTGCCCATTTTGGAACGTTGCTTGACCTCTAGGGAATATTTCTTCAGGACAATTTCACAGGGTGAAGCGATTTTTTGTTTGATTTTTCTTGTGGCTAGGGAGGAGTGTGTGAGGTGGAAGGAAAAGCTTATATTTTAAAAACACACAAAGTTTACAGCTCAATAATGAACATATTTAGAAGCCCATTAAGGCAACTGTTGATTATTTGGGGCTTAGTTGAATACTTAAAGTTTCCATATGGATTGTACCAATCTCCACATTCCTTTTTCTCTTCCTGAAACCTTCTCTCTCTCACATTTCACTGGTTATTAACAGTACCTCAAGAAAACTCAAGAGAGGAAGGTAAAGCTGTGAAACTGTAATTAGTCAAATGTTTCTTTCACCCACTTTAGAAGAGATGGTTACAGTGAATGGACGGTCTCACTTTCCCTGTAAAATGCACACAAAACCACAGAGGTACTCTCCACCCCCAAAACACACATGTTCAAACAGAAGAGCTCATATCAGAAACACACCCACAGGTCACAGAGGAATAATATACACAGCTGCATACTTACAGAAGTAGCTACTGGTCCACACAGAGGTACATATGCAGAAATATGCACCCACAAATGGGTATGCATATAGGTACACACAGTGGAGCATTTTCAATCAGGTACGTACAGGGAAACTAATAGATACAGAGATATACACACGCATATACACTTACAAATAGACTGGGGTAGACACACTGAAATGTACACACACAGGCTCGCATGTGCTAGTCTAGTTGTGAATTTCATTTCCCACATAGCAGAGTTGGGTGTTCCTGTTTTCCACCATGTAACAGCAATCCCCTTATATCTCTTAACAGGTTTTCAAAGATTTTTCTCACACAACTTTTCATCTGAGTTGGAGGAAACATCATTATCCTCGCTTTGAAAGTGTCTAACTCCAGAGAACTAAGTTAACTGACTCAAGGTTGCACAGCCAGTAAGGGACAGAACCTGGACTGAAACTGTGATATGTCCCTGGCAAGGTTATTTCTCTGCACTCCCGGAATGAGGACGGAAGTCAGAGCATGGTGACAGGATGCGGCATTAACTGCATCCAGCCTTTTGCATTAATTTTTGCCTTCATTTTAATCCCCATAATATTGTAAATAATTGAGAAGCAAATGCCATGGACATTTTCATTTCTTGTAACTGTGCTGCAAAAGGGCTGTGAAAGAGAACAGGACAGTCGCTTACTCACCATTCAGAAGGCTGGCGTTGAGAAAAAGGAGCAAAATGCAAACCACTCCAGATGCTGCATTTTCCTTCATGTTGGCACCTTCCTCTTTCCACAGGAAATATATCAGAGGTTCACTGAAAGAGAAGGCACAGGCAACTTTTTGAAATACCAAGTCTGGTGAGGCACATGCACTACTTTATTCAGAGTGTTTGCAACTGATTCTTGCTCCTTGCTGAATGTGAATAACAAAACAGGAGGAAAGGAATGTAGGAAAATGTAACAAGGATAGCTTGGCTCACAAACATAGCTGTGCATATGCTGGGAAAAATTCCACCACCAGAGGTCATCTGAAGACAACGTTCAAGGTCAGCTGAGCACAAAGGGCTCCTTTGCACACACCCTAAGGAAAAATTGTTCTCTTTGCACCCCACAGTGTTAGCTGCTCTGACTCTTTGAAACCCCATGGACTGCAGCTTGCCAGGCTCCTCTGTTCACGGGATTTCTCAGGCAAGAATACTGGAGTGGGTAGCCATTCCCTTCTCCAGGGGATCTTCCTGACTCAGGGCTGGAACCTTGTCTCCTGCATTGCAGGTGGATTCTTTACTGTCTGAGCCACCAGTGAAGCCACCCAATAATAGATCACCTGTTTTATGTGATACAGATTGTATGCCCTACAATAGAACTGTTCTGGGAGGACTTTGATCTACTAATCAAAAATAAGGCAGGCTGAAAAGTTGATGCTTTCAGTTTAACTCCCACCTGGCCCTGTGGATGCCACCAAGAAAGAAGGGGAAGGCTCTCTTGAAGGTTCTGCTTCAGAAGACTCTGGAAGTGTCCCGGGTCATGGGCAAGGCTGTGAGCCATGTAGTAAACTCTAGTGGACTTCCATGTGATGACTCTTACCCCTTTGGAAAAGCCCCATAAACAAGAAATGACAAATCCCAGTAACAATTCAAAATCCTTTGCACTTGAAGAATTAAGCAAAATTTGAACCTCCAGGGGTTGAGAGTTTTGAGAAATTTATGATTAATATTATTTTTACCCTTGGAACAATTTTCAAAGCCTCTAAATGTCCTTTTAAGAAGAAAGGATTTTGAAAGACATTTGGAAAAGACTCATTAGCCTTTTTGACTCCAAACAACTCTTGGAAAACAATAGATTTGATGAAGTAAGTATAAATTCTTGGAAGCCCATGACTTACATTTTCCTTTTAAATTTTACATTTTTTTTTTAAACTGGGGGAAGGGCATGCAGGAGCAAGGCTGCCCATCTAGGGATGTTGGAAAATACTGAATGCTGTTTGATGAGCCCAAAAGACCAGGCTTTGCCAGCTCCTCCTGGTCGGGGGGTGGATCTCCATTTGCCAGCCAGACACCACCGAACAAACAACTTCTTGAAGTTCTTTCCACCTGCTATCATGCCCCTTGAGACATACTTGGAAATAGAACTCTCAGTGACGATACAGGTTCGGGGTTTTATGCTGGGGATTGAAACTGGAAAGTGGAACAGGGAAAAGAAAGCAGCAGAAAGGGTAGATGTTGAGAAATTATGAAGGACAGAGACAGCAGAGTGGTCATGCCTGCCCCTGAGGATCTTAAACATTGTTGTTCTCCCTAATCCAGTTCCACTGGGTCCACTGAGGCCTGAAAGAGTGCTTTGTCCTGCACATCTGGTGATCTCAGCTTGGCCTGGGGATGGGTGTGCTACCTGCTGACTGAAAAAGTTCTAAAATAAACTTGAAATTCTCCTAAATAACATTTTCCAATAAGTGCTTTCAGGAAGCATTTTCTTCCTAAGATATCCTGGAATCTGGTGAGTAGCCAGCCATGTGCACTTTCTGCTTTCTTGAAACCACTGTGTCTGGGAACTGGACACTCTCATTGTGGTCCCATTACTGTGTTTCAATAATGATTCCCAGGTTACTCTGCACCTTACTCTCCAGCAGGGCAAACCCAGTGCTGGAGTAAGTAAACCTTCAGAGAGAAAGATAATCCCAAATGCCCACTTCTACGGGTGCTATGCTGAATGTTAACCTGATCACCTACTGTGGTCTCTTCCTACACTAGGCACATTTCCTACTGTGCATGGACCATTTTTTTTATGACTGGTGAACACTAGGGTGGGGATAAATTTTATCTCATACTAAAAACAGAGTTATCATATGATTCAGCAATCTCATTCCTTGGCATTTATCTAAGATATATATACCTGAATGTCACTGTAACACTATGTTCAATAGACAAGACATGCACGCAATTTAAGTGTCCATGGACAGATGAATAGACAAAGAAGATCTAGTATATACATACAATGGAATATTATTCAGCCATAAAAATGACTGAAATAATGCCATTTGCAGTAACATGGATGAACCTAGAGATTATCATACTAAGTGAAGTAAGTCAGAGAAAGAAAAATAGCATATAATATTATTTACATGTGGAATCTAAAAAATGATACAAATGAACATATTTACAGAGCAGAAATAGGCTCACAGACATAGAAAACAAACTTATGGTTACTGAAGGGGAAAGTGAGTGGGGAAGGGATAAATTAACAGTTTGGGATAAACAGATATACACTCCTTTATATAAAATAAACAACAAGGTCCTATTATAAAGTACAGGGAACTATATTCAATATCTTATAATAACCTATAATGGAAGAGAACCCCCCCCCAAATATTTGAATGTTTGGATCAGATATTATATTTAGATGTAAAATCTGAATCACTTTGTTGTACACCAGAAACTAACACATTTGTAAACCAACTATACTTCAATGAAAAAGTGTAAGTAACTTAAATAAAACTTTTTTGTTTGAGTTCACTTCCCCATTGCAAGCAGGATCTTGATCAAGACTGTTCATTCCAGCTTGGGCTGGAACATCCAGAGTGTCCACAGACTGCTTGCAGTGATGGTTATGTGGTAAATGGCTCCAAATGTTGACAGTTCAACTAGGAAAAAGTGAACCTCACACCGCCACCAGAGGACAATGACCTTGGCTTCATTCCTCAATAGCTCTCTGAGTGTGACTGTGGTTTAAAAATTCAAGAATGGAAACTGAAAAGCAGGTCTGTAACAAGTCAGCACCCTCATGCCTTGCCCATGACAAACTGCTTTGGCTTCCTTGCTTTCAAATCCTCAAAGATTCTACTATCTTTATGTTCCACCCATTATCTAATATTCATTGTCACAGTGTATGTCCACTGTGGTAGAACTCCACCCTCCCCCTTCTTTCTCATTCCGAGCATCAGTGCTAAGCCTGGAAAGCTTCCCTTCTTCACCTTTCCCATTAAGCCAAGTCTCATCTACACAGGGCAAAACTTGAGAGAGCAGTCTGGCAGTTTTTTGTTCCTTAATGTTTATTGATTTGGGTGCATGGGCTTAGTTACCCTGCAGCACAGGGGATCTTAGTTCCCTAACCAGGGATGTAACCTTCATCCTCTGCACTGGAAGGCGGATTCTTAACCACTGGACCAACTGAGAAGCCCCCAGTCTGGCAGTTTTTGCCCTGGCCACTTGCTCTTTTGGGAAACAAGACCCAGTCTCCCTGATGCAAAATCAGAGCCATGGTCCCATAGCCTGGGCAGATTCCACTGTCCACAGCAGGGAGAGCATTTCATAGGAGAGAAGGCTGGGGGAAGAGGGTCTCCTGAGAGTTGGCTCTATCTGCATATGCTAGCTTATCCAGCTCCTGAACCAACCCAAACACCAGAAATCTCAGTGCTACACTTTTGTGGGACTTGTTCCCAAGACCTGGTGTCAGGTGGTTCTGAGGCAAACACAGTTCTCATCTTGTCTTGCCTCATTTGTCACTGTTGCTCTGATGTTCAACTCAGATTTTTGGCTGAGCTCCCCTGACTCTAGAAATGGGCCTAGCGTGGAGGGCAGGGGTTCAGAGGACCTATCTAGCTCTTGCAAGCCTAATTACCACAGACAAGCAGGGCCCCATCCAAGATTTGAATTTCTTGAAGGACTGTCACAAATGTGAACTGCACAAATCACAAGTATTCTGCTCAATGAATTATCACAAGATGGACACGTCTATGTCACAACCAGGTCAAGAAACAGAACATTAATAGCATCCTAGAAATTCCCCCAGTGCCTCCTCCCAGTCTCTACCCTACCCTTTCCAAGAGGAACCAGTTTTCTGACTTCTAACACTGAAGATGAGTTTTGCTTACTTTTGGATGTTATAGGAACAGAATCATACAATATGCATATTTTACTGTGTGTGTCTGGCTTCTTTCATTTCACATTGTTGTATGATTCGTCCTTGTTGTTACATGGAGTTTTACTAAAAATTCATTTTTAGTTCACGTCTTTCATCTCCATATTACACTGAAAGAAAGACTATAATTTATTTCCTAATTCTACTCTTGATGGACATTTGAGATTTCCAGTTTTGGTAAACTTTGAATTTTGCTAAGACTTATCAAGATTCTGGTGGCAGAGGAGACCCACATACCTTATACTTGCTTTATGTTCCTTCCCAACTTTCTGTTCTCTTCCTTTAGTGGTTAGGATACCGCCTGCCATACATCTTGATTATAAATGCAAATTAAGTTTCAAATGCCTGTCTTGTCCTAAAAATGCAAACCATCTCATTTCTTGCAACAAATTTTAAATACATCCATTCATGGTTGAAATGTTAGGAACTGTGTTTGTTGCTTCCTTTGGGGTCTGCTGGGTCAGGTCCTCTACACTCTGGGTCTCCTTACCGGCCTACAGGTCTACCTGTTTGATGGCCTGAGGCTAACAGAACATGGTGAGAATCCCACAGTACTTTTTGATTTCTAGGAATCTGGCTTTTGTTTCTAATATGGAATGCCAACATTTAGTTTGGAAAACAGAGGAGATAATCTGCTCAGGGTGGGGGGAGCAAGCAGCAGGAGGGTTTAGCTATTTCATACCAGGCTCAAGATTAGGGCCATTATACAAACTCTGTTGTTGCTGTTGTTGTTGCTAAGTTGTATCTGACTCTTTGCAATCCCATGGATTGACGGCAGTACACCAGGCTACCCTGTCCTTCACTATCTCCCAGAGTTTGTTTCAATTCACATTCATTGAGTCAGTGATGCTATCTAACCATCTCATCCTCTGTTGCCCCTTTCTCCTCCTACCTTCAATCTTTCCTAGCATCAGGGTCTTTTCCAAAGAGTCATCTTTTTGCATCAATTATCCAAAACATTGGAGCTTCAGCTTCAAAAACATCCTTCTACTGAATACACAGGGTTGATTTTGTTTAGATTGACAGGTTTGATCTCCTTGCTGTCCAAGGGACTCTCAAGAGTTTTCTCTAGCCCTACAATTTGAAAGCATCAATTTATTGGTGCTATGCTAAAGCCTTTGACTGTGTGGATCGCAATAAACTCTGGAAAACTCTGAAAGAGATGGGAATTCCAGACCACATGACCACTTCTTGAGAAACCTATACACAGGTCAGGAAGCAACAGTTAGAACTGGACATGGAACAACAGACTGGTTCCAAATAGGAAAAGGAGTCCATCAAGGCTGTATATTGTCACCCTGCTTATTTAACTTCTATGTAGAGTACATCATGAGAAGTGCTGGGCTGGAAGAAACACAAGCTGGAATCAAGATTGCAGGTAGAAATATCAATAACCTCAGATATGCAGATGACACCACTCTTATGGCAGAAAGTAAAGAGGAACTCAAAAGCCTCTTGATGAAAGTGAAAGGGACAGTGAAAATGTTGGCTTAACGCTCAACATTCAGAAAATGAAGATCATGGCATCTGGTCCCATCACTTCATGGGAAATAGATGGGGAAACAATGGAAACAGTGTCAGACTTTACTTTTGGGGGCTCCAAAATCACTGCAGATGGTGACTGCAGCCATGAAATTAAAAGATGGTTATTCTTTGGAAGGAAAGTTATGACCAACCTAGATAGCATATTAAAAAGCAGAGACACTACTTTGTCAACAAAGGTCCATTTAGTCAAGGCTATGGTTTTTCCAGTGGTCATGTATGGATGTGAGAGTTGGACTATGAAGAAAGCTAAGTGCCAAAGAATTGATGCTTTTGAACTGTGGTGTTGGAGAAGACTCTTGAGAGTCACTTGGACTGCAAGGAGGTCCAACCAGTCCATCTTAAAGGAGATCAGTCCTGGGTGTTCATTGGAAGACTGATGCTAAAGCTGAAACTTCAATACTTTGACCACCTCATGCAAAGAGTTCACTCATTGGAAAAGACCCTGTTGCTGGGAGGGATTGTGGGCAGGAGGAGAAGGGGACGACTGAGGATGAGATGGCTGGATGGCATCACCAACTCGATGGGCATGAGTTTGAGTGAACTCCGGGAATTGGTGATGGACAGGGAAGCCTGGTGTGCTGTGATTCATGAGGTCACAAAGAGTCAGACACTACTGAAAGACTGAACTGGACTGAAGCCTTCTTTATGGTCCAACTCTCACATCCATCCATGACTACTGGAAAAACCATAGCTTTGGCTATATGGACCTTCATCAGCAAAGTGATGTCTTTGCTTTTTAATATGTCATCTAGGTTCCTCATAGCTTTCCTTCCAAGGAGCAAGTATCTTTTAGTTTCATGGGTGCAGGCACTGTCAGCAGTAATTTTGAAACTGAAGAAAGTAAAATGTGTCCAAATCAATAGTCAATATCTGTAGAATAAGTGAATCACTGAAGCCTTGAAGTTGGAAAAGCCGAACAAGAATCTAAGATAGAAGAGGAAATTCTGCACACAGAGGAAGTGGTCCTGTGGTAGTATAAACAAACTCTGGACTTGGAGTGAATTTAGCATCCTGTCTTTGACAGGGGAACCTGAAGAAGTTTTCAGGACCACATGGCAGCTGCTCTTAAATGCAGACATTGAATGTTGGAGATACAGTCCTGGGCGAAGGATGTGAAGATATGAAGCTTCCAGCTCTTCCTGGGTTCACTGCAAATGTGTGCCCACAGCAATGAAGTTTATCAGTCCATAGCCCAGAAATCAGAGTTACACATTAGTCTGTGAGCTTTCCAAGCTGGACTCTTGCTCATATGTCATCCATTATTGTTATTATTTTTTAATCTCTGCAGTGATCAAGTTTCCATTTTGTTGCTTCTCAAACAGGTGGCCATCTCATCCCTTGTCCTGAGATACCCTTTGGTGGGGAACATCTGGCATCTTCCATAAGGTAATCACTTCTATATAAAATGACCATTCCAGTTGAACCCAGCAGTTTAGTCAGAATATCATGGTAGTGTAGATGTTACTAGAAATATTAGAGAGACTGGTCAAAAATGTCCACCTCTGATTCCAGCCACCCCCTCCCTCCTGTCTTGTGAATCTCAGAACATCTCGAAGGCTCTGTCTGTAAAGAGGCATCTAAGCAGAGGGGTTGTGTGGGGCATGGCATGGCCATGTGCTGAAAGAGGCAGACAATGGACAGAGATTGCAACTGTGCCAACTGGAGCCAAGTTAGGGGTTGGAATCACATCTGGGGACGCACATAGAAAGACCTTCTGACCCTTAACCTGACTGGGTAAATGCACAGGGCGATACATGTGGCTTTGCACAAGAGTCACTTTAATAAAAGAATACTGAATGCTTCCCCAAGGCTGGAGGCATGGCTTCCAAATCCAATTAAACCAACACCACTCACTGGCCCCAATATCCCAGCAGGATCTTTGATTTGAGAGAGGCTTGTTTTCATTTAGCCTCCTTGGCATGAAAGCAAGAACACGAACTGGGTGAGTTTCAATTCTCCCCAGTCAGTGCAGTCTTCAGGCAGATGATGGAAAATGCCCTTTGGCCTGACTTTCAGAGGAACTAGTTCCTCACAAGATCATCAACTAACAATAACAACAACAACAAAAAAACCCCACAAATTGTACATTATGTTTTGCAGTTTACAGAGTTGTTCCACAGATTTCAGTGGTTTTCAATCCAGGACTCACATTAGAACCATGTAGGGAGCCATTAGATTCACATTAGAACCATGAAGCCATTTATGGATCATAAAGAAGACTGAGCGCCAAAGAATTGATGCTTTTGAACTGTGGTGCTGCAGAAGACTCTTGAGAGTCCCTTGGACTGCAAGGAGGTCAAACTCGTCAATCCTAAAGAAAATCAACCTTGAATACTCATTGGAAGGACTGATGCTGAAGCTGAAGCTCTGATACTTTGGCTACCTGATGCGAAGAGCTGACTCACTGGAAAAGACCCTGATGCTGGGAGAGATCGAGGGAAGAAGGAAAGCGGACAACAGAGGATGAGATGGTTGGATGGCATCATTGACTCAATGGACTTGAGTTTGAGAAAACTCCAGCAGATGGTGAAGGACAGGGAAGCCTGGTGTGCTGCAGTCCATGAAGTCACAGAGTCAGACATGACTTAGCAACTAAACAACAAAGGGAGCTTATTAAAAGGACCAACTTCTACATCTGGTCCCAAGAAACTCTGATCGATTCAGAATTGGATCCACAAGCACATGGACATTTTAACAAAGCTCTCCATATCATGATTTTAATATAAAGTCAGGACCAGGAACCACTAATGCCACCCAGCACATACTATGCCTCTGCTGGGAGGCTCCCCTGGATGGGAGAGGAAACCAACTCTCAGAGAGGCTCTGCCCACCATCACACAGTGCAAGCAGCACAGCAGAAGTGGGGACCCAGTCAGTAGACTGGGAGTCCTGCCTCAACTTAACAACCTCAAAGACAAAATGACAAAATATTTACAGGCTTCCTAGGTGGCAGTAGTGGTAAAGAACCTGCCTGCCCAGGTAGAGGAAGTAAGAGACATGGGTTTGATTCCTGAGTTGGGAAGATTCTCTAGAGGAGGGCACAGCAATCCACTCTAGTACTCTTGTCTAGAGAATCCCAAGGTCAGAGGAGCCTGGCAGGTTGCAGTCCACAGGGTCGCAGAGCTGGAACCGACTGACATGAAACTAAAAGACGCTTGCTCCTTGGAGGAAAAGTTATGAACAACCTAGATAGCATATTCAAAAGCAGAGGCATTACTTTACCAACTAAGGTCCATCTAGTCAAGGCTATGGTTTTTCCAGTAGTCATGTATGGATGGATGGATTCTCCAGGCAAGAACACTGGAGTGGGTTGCCATTTCCTTCTCCAGTGCATGAAAGTGAAAAGTGAAAGTGAAGTCACTCAGTTGTGTCCGACTCTTAGCGACCCCATGGACTGTAGCCTACCAGGCTCCTCCGCCCATGCTATTTTCTAGGCAAGAGTACCGGAGTAGGGTGCCACTGCCTTCTCTGTTATAATACATGGTTGTCTATGATCACTACTCTGTGCATGAGATCTCCAGGGATTATTTATCTGATTGCCAGTTGGTACCAGAACTGGCATTTAAACAAACACTTAGATGATTCTTACAAAGCCTCAGTTCTAGCACAAAGGACTAGGGAAGGCAGATACTGGTTAGGAGATAGGATTGCATCTTCCTCCATCCTCTGGGCCCAGAAAGGGCACTTTCCTAAATGGACGGCACTGAACTGAGTGTTTCTTATGAGAAGGGCTATGAGGTCTAAGGGACTCTTGCTCAGGGGTGGAGGTTCACACCAGGAAGCAATTGTTACATTTTCAGGAATGTAAGCCAGTGGGCTTCAGATTGGTACCTTGAAATCAGTCAGAGCAGCCATTGTATAAATTCCCACACTTACATAATGGGAATTGGCAAAATCAGAATTTTTTTCTTCTTCTTTCCTTCTCCTTGGAGAGCAGTTGTTAAGCATTGAAGCAGCACACACTTAATGCCACCTCCCTGGGCTCAGAGTCCCCACAAGTAAGAGGAGGGCTTAGGAGTAGTCAAAACTTTCAGGCCAGCTTAATGTCAGTTTGCAGACAGCTTTTTGTCTGGGGGAGACATCATGGATCCCAGCTCCCTTCCTTCTTCCCTTTCCTCTCATCTTTCTTCCTGTCTGTGCTGACTGAACCCTGCTCTCCTCAGAGCCCTGGTCAGACTCCCCTCATTGCTGCCCCTGACAGTTGAGGCTGCAGGGTTATTATTTTCCTACTTCCTGTTGACATCTGCAATCTAAGGTTAACGAGACCTCCAATTGCTTCACAGGTTAGCTTTCTTACTATGGTACAGAAACCAAAATCAAACCAAACGAAAAACCCCTGTAACCATAACCTAAGAACTCAGCTCACCTTGATCCTTGTTTTGTGCCTCCCATGGCCGCCTGGGGTTCTCTGATAGAACCTTTTCAGCCTGGGTCTATTCACTCAGCCTGGAGCATGCCCTGACCTGCCCGGCCACCTTGCCCACGGCTCTCCACAGTAGGGAGCCACTTGAACTCTACCAGGAAGTTCTGGGGTGAATGTCCATCCATGAGAGAAGGCCAGGGAAGGCTTGCATTGGGTCCTGTTCCATTCCTGGTACTGGGATCCTGCCTGGTCAGTGGTCAAGACCCTAGTTCTCCCAAACCAGGCCCTTCAGACTGATTCTCTGCTCAATGCCCAGGTCAGTGGGCACGGAGAGTCACAGATAATGGACCAGTGACTCCTAGGGCTGGCCTGCATCCCACATTCTGCCAGCCCCAGTATCCACGGTGTGTGACCAGACCATCTTTCTGGCAGAATTTCCACATACTGCCTCCTTGCAGCTCAGCTGGTCACCTATCTGCCTTCTGGCTGCCCTTTTCACTGCCCGTCCACTATCCTGTTCTTCTTGGAGGATTGATTGGTTTCAAGGTCCTGGTTCCTCTTGGTTTGATTGCTCTCATTCCTAGAGAGCTGGAAAACACCTCTCTGCAGTCTTGATGTCAGTTAGAATTAATCTCTGCACATTTCCAAAAGCTTCACATTTCCTCCATTCCCTCATTTCTCAGTAAATCTATTAGCTGTTTTCACATCTGGCTCACTTTCCTGTCAAAATATGCTTAGTCCTGCATAATGTGCATGTGTAAGCACATAGACTAGTGCGTGCGTGTGTGCTCAGTCAGTCACATTTTCAGAGTCGTGTCTGATTCTTTGTGACCTTATGGATTGTAGCCCAGAAGGCTCCCCTGTTCTTGGGATCCCTCAGACAAGAATATTGGAGTGGGTTACCATGCCCGCATCGAGGGGATCTTCCTGACTCAGGGACTGAACTGGTGTCTCCTGCATTGCAGGGAGATTCATTACCCACTGAGCCACCTGGGAAGGCCCACACAGATTAGTAATAACAGCCCAAATCAGCCCCCTTCTCCCACTCCCAGCCTAGAACAGGTGAGCGTTTACTACCACATGATTCCTGCATATTCCCAGAAGGAACCCCTAAACTCTCAGTCATTTAAAGAGAAAATCATGGTTGTATCCTCTTCCACCCTGAAGGAGATTCATTGGTGATGCCGGAAGTGGCAGCAACCATGTGACAGGAAGAGGAGTGGGATTCAACCGGAAGATCAGTTTGGATTATGTCAGGGAGCCAGGCAGCCTGGCTAAGGCTGAGTAATAAGATAACTTGTTTGATGTCTCACTGGGAAGGCTAAATATGCTTGAATATTCGTTCATTCATTCATTCATCAAATATTTATCTCCCTCACCTCCTTCAGGCCATTGCTTGCAGACACCTTATCAGCAAGACCTTTGTTGACTAGTCTTCAAACCCCTCTCAGCACTGCTCCACTTTACTCATCCCCTGCCTTGCTTCACTGTTCTCTACAGCATATACCATCATCTGACCTATGATATTTTTCCTTATTATTATTATTTGTTGTTGTTGTTGATGGTGTGTGTCTCTCCACTATGCTGTAAGATCTGCAAGAGAAGAGATCATGCAGGATAGTGCTTAGGACAGTGGCTTAAACCCCAGTGGTTTCAGAATGTTCAGCTCTGTGTATGTTCTGGAAAACATGTCACGTCTTACTGAAACTATGTCTGTCCATTCCAGAGGGAACTGGTTTCCTTGCTCCCCTAAAATCACAGCATATCAGCAACCAATTAATCCATGGTGCTAGAATCCTATCCCTCTTTCTTTCAGAATATTTAAGAAGAAAGATTTTGGAACCAATTATCTGAGTTGGAATCTTGTTGTCAGTTACTAGATGTGTGATCACAGTCTACTTGCTTAAATTCTCTGTGCCATAGTCTCTCTAAAATGGGAATACAGAAAGGATCAACCTTCCTTAGAGCTATGATGAAGATTCAATGAGTTAGTTTTTGTAATGGGCTTAAATAGTGCCCAGTCTACAGGGAGGACTATATAAATATTTGTTAAATTTTCTCATCCCCTCACTGTTGACCGCTTCTCCCTCCTAACTCTCCCACCCAAGAACTTCTCACAGCAGAAGAACTAAGGTAGAGTGGCTTCCTCTCCATTAGAAATGTTACAGTTAGTATTTCAGTGGAGGCGATGGGGATGTGAGCTGACTGGTTTATAGTCCCTACCTCTGTGCTTCCTTGTAGTCAGAGGGTTCTATACCCCCATCCATTGGCACTGGACACACTCTTGGGTGAATGAAGAAGAACAAAGAGCCTGCTCAGCACTCAACTCTACAAAGATGAAGTAGCCAGCCACAGTCAATGACTGACTGACAGTGCACCTTGAGAAGAATTCAGGATGGAAAACAGGATGAGGCACTCAGCTTTGGAAAAACAGCCCTTTGGATAGTTAGATGTATAGCTCATATGTGCATGCACACTGAGTCACTTCAGTCATGTCTGACTATTTGCGACCTTATCAACTGTAGCCCACCATGTTCATCTGTCCATGAGATTCTCCAGGCAAGAGTCCTGGAGTGGGTTGCCATGCCCTCCTCCAGGACATCTTCCCAACACAGGGGATCAAACCCACATCTCTTATGTCTCCTGCACTGGCAGATGGGTACTTTACCAGTAGTGTATAGCTCAGGGTGGGTTTTAATGAATACAGGTTCTTGCATCTTCCCACACATAAAAGAGTAATAAAATTACACTTGAGATATCCATTCTTTATGATCAGCAGTCATTTTTTTCAACTATTATTGAAATATAGTTGATTTACAATGCTGTATTAGTTTTAGGTATACAGCAAGGTGATTATATATATATTA
>SJYC01024330.1:0-22326 GCA_006408675.1 Madoqua kirkii | reverse complement strand
TCCCAACACAGGGGATCAAACCCACATCTCTTATGTCTCCTGCACTGGCAGATGGGTACTTTACCAGTAGTGTATAGCTCAGGGTGGGTTTTAATGAATACAGGTTCTTGCATCTTCCCACACATAAAAGAGTAATAAAATTACACTTGAGATATCCATTCTTTATGATCAGCAGTCATTTTTTTCAACTATTATTGAAATATAGTTGATTTACAATGCTGTATTAGTTTTAGGTATACAGCAAGGTGATTATATATATATTATATAATTATATATTTTATATATAATTTTAAAAATTATATATATATATAATAAAGAAATGCAATAACCTCAGATATACAGATGACACCACCCTTATGGCAGAAAGCAAAGAGGAACTAAAGAGCCTCTTGATGAAAGTGAAAGAGGAGAGTAAAAATGCTGGCTTAAAACTCAACATTCAAAAAATGAAGATCATGGCATCTAGTCCCATCACTTCATGGCAAATAGATGGGGAAACAGTGGAAACAGTGACAACCTAGACAGCATATTGAAAAGTAGAGACATTACTTTGCCAACAAAAGCCCATATAGTCAAAGCTATGGTTTTTCCAGTAGTCATGTATGGATGTGAGAGTTGGACAATAAAGAAGGCTAAGCGCCAAAGAATTGATGCTTTTGAACTGTGGTATTGGAGAAGACTCTTGAGAGTCCTTTGGACTGCAAGGAGATCAAACCAATCAATCCTAAAGGAAATCAGCCCTGAATATTCATTGGAAGGACTGATGCTGAAGCTGAAACTCCAATACTTTGGCCACCTGATGTGAAGAGCCGACTCACTAGGAAAGACACTAATGCTGGGAAAGACTGAAGGCAGGAGGAGAAGGGGACAACAGAGGGTGAGATGGTCGGATGGCATCACCGACTCAACGGACATGAGTTTGAGCAAGCTCCGAGAGATGGTGATGGACAGGGAAGCCTGGCATGCTGTGGTCTATGGGATAACAAAGATCCCCTATGTTATTCTATAGGAATAACATAGATATTCTTATTTAGATTCTTTTTCATTATAGGTAATTACAAGATGTTTAGTAGAGTTCCTGTGCTATACCATAGGTCCTTGTTAGTTATCTGTTTTATATATAGCAGTGTGTGTATTTCAGCAGCAATATTTTACAAGCTGTATGCTGAACTGCATGTATTTTTCCCAGCCAAAATTCATATACAAACTTTCTTTTCTTTTAAGTCTTCAGAAAAGTTCTCTCCCCGAGAGGCTGTCTCCTGGGTTATAGTCCTCAGCAAGGTCATTGAAGAAAATCTAAACTCACAACTCTTCCATTGTGAGTCATTCTTTAAGACATCACCTGCACCCCATGTGTGTGGGTGGAGTTGCACTTCTCATCTCTATGACTTTGGACTTGACCACATAAAAAGCTCTGGTCAACTGAGAGGGAAGGGTTGTGATTGTTTTTGTTGTATCTGAACAGAAGCCTTAAATACAACTGCAAGCTACTGTATTTATTGACTGAGGCCTTCCTGCTCTTGTTCTCAGACTTTCCACATGGTGCCTCCTTCCTCCATCTGGGTTTCAGAGTGAGAAAACAGGTGAAGCCTAGATAAGCCAGCTCAGTCCAGCCCATCCCAGCAGAGCCATGGCCAACCTGCAGCTAAGCCACAGTCCTTACATAGAGTGAGCAAAAAAGAAATGTGTTGTAAGCTACTGAGGGAACACCATTTTGTTATCATCGCAGAACTGACTAATCAATGGCAAGAGCAGTAGAAGGAGAACATATGTTTTGCCAGACTGCTCAAGCAAGATTATTTTTTCACAGAGGGATCTCTGCATGTGTTACATATGTGTCTGTGAATATACTGTTCATCCAGACACAGAACAACTTTGCCATAAATATAATCACTCATATTGGTAATAACCTTGTCGACTATGTATATTTAATTTCTAGAACAGTGAGCTTGGGGAGTGAGAAGATAAAATAAAATAAAAAATACACTGTTGATCAACTAGCATTACCTCTCCAGCACCCTGTTCATTTGTCTCAGGAGGAAATGAACAGCAGGAGTTCTAGAAGCACGGCATTTTGGATGCAAAAGAGGCCAAAAGCTTGAAAGGATTCTGATCCAGTGTCTCCCTTCTACACGTTGGGCAACTAAGGCCTGGAGAGATGAAGTGTTTTTGCCTGGTGCCTGATGGGAGACTCTTTAGAGCACTGACAGCTGGCTATCTGAGGAAGATACACACATCTGAGGAAGTTACAGTGTCTAAGAAGAAATTCTTAAGAATGTGGCAAAAGCATTTTTCCTCTCTAATTCCTGCTTTTTCCTGCACCTCAGTTAGTTAGAATGCTGGGACACCACAGAAGTAGCAAAAGCTTCTAATGTTCACCAGAATTTGGTTCTTCTTTTCCTTTGGGCAGAGAGTTAAAGTTTGATTCATTGACTCCCCTGTAGTTAGAGTCAAGTGAAGGAATTGGGGCCTCTGATATGGGCAGATGTACTTCTCGTCTAGTCCTGGTCTCATAAGATATTCACGTATTCTCTCTCTCTGATCCATTACTGCCCAGAGGAAAATGAAATTGGAGACTTCATTCTTAAGGGCTTAGTACAGCCCACAGATAGAAGAATCCTGCATCTTCTGCTGATGCCCATTGGACTGGGACTTGGGTGTGAAACAAACTTCTGGTCATTAAGCTTCTGAGACAAAGAGAGGTTGGGTTTATAATGACTAGTCTTACATAGCATAACTTATCCAGGGCTAATCCAAAGACAATAAGCGCAACTTAGTTTAGATGGTAATTACCATATTTAACTGAGGAGAAGAGCTGTAAATACGAAAGAAGCCTTTGGCCTCTGGCTCAAGGTCACTGCTGTATCTTGAACATCATCATCAAAGTCTTAGACTAACCTCTGCCTTGCTTCCTCTGCACTTTCAACTCCCACCCACTACACCGTCACATTCACATGTGTCCACAGGTGCTCAACATCACTTGTTGGATGGCTGACTGACTACTTTTACAAAGCCATATACAATTTATTATTTTGATTCACAGTTAAAATATACATAGTAGACAAGGTTATTACCAATATGAGTGATTATATTTATGGCAAAGTTGTTCTGTGTCTGGATGAACAGTATATTCACAGATCCACTGAACAAGCACTTGACTTTGAGCTCTATAACACATTCTTCCCATTAATCAACAGATGTTCCCTATCATTGAGGGATATATTCTGATACCTTATGGATTCCTCCAAAAAATTTGTTCAGATTCATCAATTTGAAGTATAGGAGAGATGGGTGACAAAGCCAATGGAGAGGTAGTTGCTGGATAAGTGAGCTTAACTACTGATACACTTCTGTAGTGCAAAGTAAGACAATTGCACTTAGAAAAAACAGATAAAATATGCTGAATATCTTGAAAGGAAAGTGCTATTGTCAATTATAAAAGAATCCCTCCATAGATTTCTTAATAAGTCCCGACTCCATTAGTGTGCATTGACAAACAGTAGACCTAATTCCCAGTTGGTTGCTAGGTTTCTGTGCAATGTATTTGCATATGGAAATAGAATGGGCTTATGCAAATATGACAGAAAGTGAAGAAGAACTAAAAAGCTTCTTGATGAAAGTGAAAGAGGAGAGTGAAAAAGTTAGCTTAAAACTCAACATTCAGAAAACTAAGGTCAAGGTATCTGGTCCCATCACTTCATAGCAAATAGATGAGAAACCAAAGGAAACAGTGAGAGACTTTATTTTTGGGGGCTCTAAAATCAGAAATTATAAGATGCTTGCTCCTTGGAAGAAAAGCTATGATCAACCTAGACAGCATACTAACAACCAGAGACATTACTTTGCCAATAAAGGTCTGTCTAGTCAAAGCTATGGTTTTTCCAGTAGTCATGTATGGGTGTGAGAACTGGACTATAAAGAAAACTGAGGGCTGAAGAATTGATGCTTTTGTACTGTGGTGTTGGAGAGCACTCTGAGAATCCCTTGGACTTCAGAGAGATCAAACTAGTCTATCCTAAAGGGAATTAATTAGTCCTGAATATTCATTGGCAGACCAATGCTGAAGCTGAAGCTCTAATACTTTGGCCACTTGATGGGAAGAACTGACTCATTGGAAAAAACCCTGATGCTGAGAAAGATTGAAGGCAGTAGGAGAAGGGGATGACAGAGGATGAGATGGTTGGATGGCATCACCAACTCAATGGACATGAGTTTGAGCAAGCTCTAGGAGCTGGTGATGGACAGGGAAGTCTGGCGTGCTGCAGTCCATGGGGTCACAAAGAGTTGGACATGGCTGAGTGACTGAACAGAATTGATGCAAATATCTGCATATTTGGCTTCCATGACATTGGCCTGATGGAACCCAGTATATCACTGTTGACTCACTGCTTTACTAACATCATCTTTTTTGTATAACATGTAACTCTCTCTGTGACAACCAAGGGTGAAAAAAAAAAAGATTAGGAAGTCAGCATCTAAAAACTTAGTTAATTTCTCCTTATCTTTGTAAATACTCTTCTTGGACTATTATCCATAATGATCTTTTTTTTTTTTTTTCATCCATGGTCAGGTAGATGTCCCATCCTAGGCTTCTCAACTCAGCTTCAGAGACGGAGATTAATTTTAATACAATGACAAGAACAATATAATTTGGAAGGGAAGTTTGTTGATTTACTGATGCCTCCAGTTTTGTCAATTACCAACTTATTTACAAGTCAAAATATAGGTAGTGATGGATGCTTTTCATGGGAGTGCCTCAGCAGAGGGTCTGATCTGCACCTAGATGTCTGGAATGCCTTTCTGAATGTCCTTGATTGCTCAGAAACCCATTATAATCCCCACCTTTGCCTTCAAGCTCTGTGTTGGTGCCAAGCACACAGAGCTCAAGTGGGGCCAGTGAGTCAGTCTGGGAATAGCAGCAGATAATGTTCATTTTAATACCTGGTGGAGTTCAGTAGATAAGTTTCCTGCTTAGAAGCAGTCTTCAGGAGCACTTATATGCTGAACAACCACCATGCCATCTTCCTTCTCCCTCTTTACCCTTCTGGACATACACTTAGCTCTATGTCACTTCACGGGTTAGCAGGAGAAAGGATTCTATGGGTAGATAGGAACCACAGTCCATGGTCCAGACAGTTGGCCAAATCCCCTAGGAAACATTTCCGTCTTCCTCTCCAGAATTCCTCTCCCTGCCAGCTGCCTTGACTTGCTCCTTTATCTTCTTCTACTCTGCTCTAAACCCCAAGCCATGTTGTTCTTCTTCAGCTTGTACGTTTCATTGATTAAAATGCCAGGATGATTTCTAGAGAAATTATAAATATTGCATGTTCCTCAAAGTATGCCTCGTGGGAGTGGGGGGCAGGTCTCAGCCTTTTCATCACGTGACTTGTTAGAGTCTTCCCCCGAACTGAAGTGGCTCCCTTTCTATGTAGGCATGGGGCTGCAGGGAAAATGTGATTTCTCCATGCTTTTCAGAAGCAATAAAGGTTGATACATGGCCACCCACTTGAAAGCCCTGCTGCCTCCTCATCTTCAATTTCAGCTTTCCTGTCTTGAGGCAGGGACTTTCTTGGGTCGCCCCAAAGTGGGGGATGCACAGTCCACAGAGCATCAGGACTGGACCCCATCAAGCGCTGATTATGAATCTTGATTTATCATTCTTCCTAAACCCACCTAGACCAGTATTTCATGGGTATCAAGAACTGTCTTTATGTTTTTTTCTTCTATTTTCCTCATACTTAATACCAAGTTCAATGCATAAGAGGTACTCAGTAAATGGTTTTGAATGAACAAAACGTACTTGGTGTTGGTTGCATTCAGAGGGAAATTGGGAAGGATTTTACTCTCTAATGGGCTACAAGTCATTGGCATATGTTGTTGAGAGAGGTAATGCTTTGTCTATCTTGGGTGGTCTAAAAAATTGATAATAATAACAATGTGTGTTTTAATTGGATTTAAAATTTTCAAAGTATTTTCTTATACAAATTTTATCTTTTTCCCCAATCCCATGAGATTTCAAGATGGATCACTGAGTTTGCAAGTGCTTCTGGCTCTTCAACAGTAGAGGTAGAACTGGTGCCTTGCCTTTTGAGAGTAAACTGGTGTAATTTTTCTGGTAATATGTGTTAAAAGCCTTAAGAATGTGGATACACTTTGACTTACAAAATATACTTCTAGAAATTCATCACAAATGAACAGAGATATGAAAAAACAATTTTGTATACACACAGACACAAATCCTTCCATGCTATTTATAAAAAAGAATATTGGGAAATATCTAAATATCAAATCATAAAGGCTTATTTAACTAGATCATATGTGGTGTTAGTTGCTCAGTCGTGTCCGACTCTTCTGTGACACTGTAGACTGTAGCCCGCAAGGTTCCTTTATCCCTGGGATTCTCCAGGCAAGAATACTGGAGTGGGTTGCCGTTTCCACCTGCAGGGGATTTTCCTGACCAAGCGATCGAACCCAGATTTTCCTGCATTGCAGCAGTTTCTTTACTTTCAACAGTAGAGGTAGAACTGGTGCCTTGCCTTTTGAGAGTAAACTGGTGTAATTTTTCTGGTAATATGTGTTAAAAGCCTTAAGAATGTGGATACACTTTGACTTACAAAATATACTTCTAGAAATTCATCACAAATGAACAGAGATATGAAAAAACAATTTTGTATACACACAGACACAAATCCTTCCATGCTATTTATAAAAAAGAATATTGGGAAATATCTAAATATCAAATCATAAAGGCTTATTTAACTAGATCATATGTGGTGTTAGTTGCTCAGTCGTGTCCGACTCTTCTGTGACACTGTAGACTGTAGCCCGCAAGGTTCCTTTATCCCTGGGATTCTCCAGGCAAGAATACTGGAGTGGGTTGCCGTTTCCACCTGCAGGGGATTTTCCTGACCAAGCGATCGAACCCAGATTTTCCTGCATTGCAAGCAGTTTCTTTACCATCTGAGCCACCAGGAAAAATCATGGTATAGATATACAGCAAAATATTATTTAATCTTTAAAATAATGTGACAGAACTTTAATCATATGAAAATAAGTGGATGAAAGAAGATAACTGAGTATTGAAATAAGATAACTGGGTACAGAAATTGTATTTGACCTTAATTCTAATAATATGTGTTTCCACATGTGCACAGAAGAAAAACTGGGAATATACTTAAATATATACACCCAATATATCTGCAGGGGTTATCTCTGGGGTTATTTCAGTAATAAAATATTACTAAAATATTTAAATAAAATAAAAAATTACTACTTTCATAATTGAGGGAGAATATCGCAATAAGACTGTTAACACCATAAAAATAATCTCTTCATGAAAACCTGGCATTTTAGGGTGTAAATACATGGATGAAGTTCCCTCGAGGATGGGGCACAGAAACTGCTTCTCTGTGTTGCGGCAAAATTTTCAGCTGTTGACAGCCAGTTTCCTAGTGTTAACCAGTGTGTGAGTCTGGGCCGATGACCCATCTCTTGGGCAGTAAAGATGGGTTCAGTAGTTTCTGAGGTCCTGCTCACATTGTTTTTAAGAACTTGCTCTGGTTTTCAGAACTATGTCCATCTTAGAGTTATTTAAAATCCCCAGGGCCAACTAGCCATTATTTGCCATCAAACTTCTAACAAGTGGATGAGAGGCAGTTTCATGGAAAAACTCCTTTTGTAGAGCCTCAAAGAATGGTGGGGTCATTTTATTAAAATAGAGCTCAAGAAGTTCATTTGGGTTCTCTATGGAAAACTGGGTACTTGTTTTACCCTGGCCCTTCAGCTTCTGGGCATCCTTGGTACGAAAAGCAAGAGAAACTGGAACGTTGAAGTATGGGAAAGAGGGAAAGAAGGTGAAAAAATGGGAGCATCTGAAAGTCCAAAGGGTGGTTAAGAAGCAAGGCAGCTGAAGTGTTCAAGGGTTAAGCCTACAGCCAGAAATCTGAGCATCTCAGCATATCCTGAAACTATTTCTGGTGCCAGTCTCTCGCTTGCTCCATCTCGTACCAGCACATCCTGTCTCTACATGATTTAATCACGTGTTCTCACCTTGTACAATATGTTCTTTCAAACTTCTTCATTCAGAGCATCAAGGATACTTACCCAGCAGGATAATTACTTGTCTCTCTTACTGGCTTATATTTACTCTGTTTTATTCTTTTCTTTTTACTCATCTTCCCTCAGGAGACCTCTCTTGATAATAAAAGCCACCTGTCCAATCAAAGATGTAACAGCTAGGGACCTGAGCTGGCTGGATGTGCAGGGACAGGGAAAAGGACTCCTAGAGAAGACTCATTGAGAGAAAAAGGGAGGAGAATGGGAACCAGGATTTACCCTCTTCTGATCCATTTTCAGAAAATGAAAACTAAGTGAACCTAGTTTAGTGACTGGAGCAACAATTCATTCATCCATTGAACCATCATTCCATCCATCCATCCATCCAGCCATCCACCTTCAAATGTCCACTGAACATCTCTGATGCACCAGACATGAGCAGAGTCCTGAGAATATAGCCTTGTGCTAAAGCAATCCTCATAGTACTCAGGATGGTAGAGAAGAGAAAAGCTAGTAAAACATTTTAGTGTAAATGACACAAGGGTTAAAAGGACTCCATGGGGGCCACGAGAGCCAACAGTGAGCAGATTTAACCTTCTCACGAAGGTTGGGGCTTCCCTGGGGTGGCCCCTGAGGGATGAGGAGGAGAAAGCCCCACTTGCTTCTCTATTCACAGCCCTGCATATAACTGGGCGTGGTGGATGCTCCTGGTTGCTTCTCCAGCAACCATTTCCCCTTTGTTTCACACACAAAGCTCAGTTTTGTCATCTATTAGCTGTCCAGTTCCAGAGAAAGAAGAGGTATCAGTCTACAGGAACCATGGTAATCTCACTTTTCATTTCTCTGTGATTGGTTTAGGAGTGGTTATCCCACACAGTTCTGGCCACTGAGACATGGCAGAAATCTTCTAGGACCTACTGGTGAAGATGTTCTTCCTCCCTGATCCAAAGAGAGAGTGGAGAGGAAAAGTCTCCCTGGATGGAAAGAGTCTGGGTCTTTGATGCTACTGTGAGTTGTGCAGCAAAGCTGGGACTGGTTTTCTCCGGACTTCTTTGATGAGTGTTATATGCTCATTATTTAGCTCAGTTTTAGCCAGGCATCTGGCCTTGGGGGAGAATTTCATCAAATGTTGGCATGGACAGCTCAGTGGTCTAATTGGTGATATGGGTATGTTTTCAACACTAGTGGCTTACAGGTGGAAAAGGCTGACGTTGGCTGAGAACTATTAGGATGATGCTATGAAGAGAAGAGACAAAGTAGCATGTGGGCAGGAGTATTGTGTTATTTGGGCACATTTAAAGTAATCCTTTCTTCACTATTGCTTTATATGTTTGATTATTATTTTGATTTTTTCTTTTCAGTTCTCTGGACAATGGCATATTTAGTGCTGGGACTCATTAGAAGTAAAAATCCAGTAATTACTCTTGTCTTTTGATATGTTGTTTGAGTGTGCATGCTCTGGCAAAGGAAATATGGAATCTCACTGGTCATTTAGCCAGGTATATAAATGATTCTCACATCATGAGACATTCTCTAAACTTTGAGAAAAATCATAAATATTTGGTACCAACTATTGGAAGTCCTATAAATAAACTCATCTGGTTCAATTTTCTGGATTACTCTCTAGCAAACAAAAGCCATCTGCATGTTTCAGGGTCTCGAACCATGGACTCAAAGTTTCAGGAGCCAAAAGAACTGTATCTTCCTGTGTCTCAGGCACAGGAAAACAGAGTCAACAGCTCTGGTGCCTGGGCTGCCTTGAGTACCATTTCCTCTGATATTTTCTGGGAGGGTCTTCCAGGAAAATTTCCTTCGGTTGTTCTCAGTCTAGCCCTTTGTTTGGCTGTTCTCAAGGATTAGTTGATAAAGAATCTGCCTGCCAATGCAGGAGATGGGGGTTTGATTCCTGGGTCAGGAAAGTTCCCCTGTGATAGGAAATGGCAACCCACTCCAGTATTCTTACCTGGAGAATCCCAATGGACAGAGGAGCCTGGCGGGGTACAGACTATGGGGTCACAAAAACTCAGACATGATGGACACATCTCATGCATGGAGGGTTATTTGGTAACAAAGAGTCCATGAGATGGTTGGGGCTTGGGACTAGATGTGAACTGAGGCTGCAGCATGATCCCGGTGGAGACCACGTCCTTTGGAGCTGACACACTTACAGATCTGGACAGGTACAAAGTGACCCTAATCACCTGAGATGTGACCCAAGCAGCAGAAAGTGGTGTCTAGAGCTGGTTCTGCTCTTTCTCAGTCAGATTGATTTTGGCCCATCTCTTCCTCTTTCTGAGATGAATTTCTTCTAATAGAGAGGGTTCAGAGGGTCCCATCTGTCTGTCTTTCCTCAGCCCATTATTGTGAGGATGAGATGAATGGAGATTATGAAAGTAGTCCATGGGACTGCCAGTGCCGTTTATATACAGGCAAACCAACCAATCGGATTCCATATTTCCTTTGCCAGTGTGTGCACATGTCCAAAGACAGCTATGAAGAGTAATTACTGGATTTTCACTTTTAATGAGTCCCAGTAGTCAGTAAGGATCCTCCATGTCCCTCAGAGTCTGTGAGCAGAGGTCTAAGTCTGGATAGAGAAGGTGCTCCTTTCTCCCTGAATGTCTTGATTTAGGAGCTCTCAAACATCCTTGCTTCAGGACTCTTGGATATCGAGGGGTTGCTGTGTGCTACCCGCTGATGACCTCCCTTTGGCTGGGAGCCCAGTGACTCTTGTGACACTCTCAGTTCAGGATTCAGGACAGGATCTCTCGGTTCACAAGGAACCACAGACCCCAGGGCCCCATACAGTAGAGGCAATAGGGCCCAAAGCCTATGCCAGTCACTCCGTTATTTGCTGGTATCAACACCAAGAGCTTTGTGGTGGGCTGGATGCACGTTTGCTCAGGGCTGGACCCTTGGCAAAGCAAACACAGTTGGCCTTTGGTGAATTTTTGCTTTCTCTTTGACCTTCTGTTCTCTCTTTGACTCTTTTTTGTCCTTCCCTACACAGCTGGTGATGTCAGGCCCCCTCTGGTTCCTCTGGAACTGGCAGTACTAGCAATTTGAGAGGAAAGTGGCACAAGACTTCCTCCAGTGATGGAAAAGATCTATGTATTCTCTTTCCATTATGGCAGCCACAGCCATATGTGACTGTCGAATGTTTGAAAGGTGGCCAGTGTGACTAAGGAACTGAATTTTTAATATTATTTAATTTTAACAAACTTACATTAAAATGGCTGCATGAAGCCAGTGGCTAGTGTATGGAACTGTGCAGGTGTGGAGCTCAACACCTCAATCATTTCAGCCCTTCCACTCTCATCACAATTAATCTGTCCTGCAGATGATGGATAAAGAAGATGTAGTATAGGACTTCCCCGGTGGTCCAGTGGTAAAGAATCTGCCTGCCGAGCCTGGGAATGTGGGTTCAATCCCTAGTCCAGGAAGATCCCACAATGCATGTGGGGCAACTAATAAGCCTATGTGCCATAGCTACTGAGTCTGAGCTCTAAAGCCTGTGCTCCATAGCAAGAGAAGCCATTGCAATGAGAAGCCTGCACACTGCAACAAAGAGTAGCCCCCGCTCGCCGCAACTAGAGAAAGCCTGCACGTAGCATCAAACACCCAGCACAGCCAAAAAAATTAAATAAAAAAATACATAAAAATAAAATAAAAAAATCATGTAACACAAATGTACAATGGACTGCTACTCAGTCACTAAAAAGAATGAAATAATGCCATTTGCAGTAACATGAATGCAACTAGAGATGATCATACTAAATGAAGTAAGTCAGCAAGACAAAGACAAATGTCATACAATATCATTTATATGTGGAATCTAAAATATGACACAAATGAACCTATCAACAAATCAGAAACAGCCTCCTGGACACAGAAAACAGACTTGTGGTTGCCAAGGGAGGGGGGTTGGGGGAAGGATGGAGTGGAAGGTTGGAGTTAGCGGATGTAGGCTATTAGATATAGAATGGATAAACAACAAGGTTCTACTATATAGCACATGGAACTATATTCAACATCCTATGATAAGCCCTAATGAAAAAGAATATGAAAAGAATATATATACACACTTTGCTAAACAGCAGAAATTAACATAACATTGTAAATAAAAAAAATTCCTACCAGTAAATTAAAATCTTACTCCTATTAGGTAAATGTGTAGGTTTTCCACAATGCCATACTTTAGTCAATGCAGAGGCTCAAATGACAGGCATTTGAAAGACTCTGGCATGCAAGCCCGGTAGGTGAAAAGATTATAGGTTTAGAGCTTTAGATTCACTTCAAAGTGTATGCTATGGACAGGCATATCCTCCCTGGTGCCCTGGGCTGCTCTGCAGTTCCTGCTAGTCTTTTAAAGCCTGGAGAGAGTTAAGGTTAAAGCTGTGTAGATGGGAGCCTGGGAAAGAACTGGAGGTGGAAGGGTTGGAATGGGCAGAGCCCAAAGGATGCCAAGATCTTGCAAAAGAACCTGGCATGTCTGTCAGAGTGGCATTCTGTTCCACCCTGGGTGGGAAGGTGTCAGAGAAAGGCTGTTAGGGAGAGATCACTGCCATGGGGACAGGATTGAAGGGTTAATAGTTTGAAAAGACCAGAAGCCATACTGAAGGCCACAAAATGGACCATGGCCCTTGCACTGGGGTCAGAGATGAGAATTGGAATCCCACTCTTAATTCCAATCCCCCCTTTTATTTTCTTCTGAATTCTTTTTGGATGTTGTTTGAACATTGCTTTTTTGGATGCTCCTTTCACCTGGAAACTGAGCAGCATTTCTGTTTCTCTTGGACAACCATGGGACAGCTCTCAAGTTCTTGCCTGTGTTTTCAGATGCCTACTGGCATCAGAAGCCAACACTTTCACGTCAAATACTAACTAGGTTGGGTAAAGGGTGAAGATAATGAGGGGTGGATGCACTTTATATTTATAAACAGGCTTTAAAAATTAAATAAAAAAATACATAAAAATAAAATAAAAAAATCATGTAACACAAATGTACAATGGACTGCTACTCAGTCACTAAAAAGAATGAAATAATGCCATTTGCAGTAACATGAATGCAACTAGAGATGATCATACTAAATGAAGTAAGTCAGCAAGACAAAGACAAATGTCATACAATATCATTTATATGTGGAATCTAAAATATGACACAAATGAACCTATCAACAAATCAGAAACAGCCTCCTGGACACAGAAAACAGACTTGTGGTTGCCAAGGGAGGGGGGTTGGGGGAAGGATGGAGTGGAAGGTTGGAGTTAGCGGATGTAGGCTATTAGATATAGAATGGATAAACAACAAGGTTCTACTATATAGCACATGGAACTATATTCAACATCCTATGATAAGCCCTAATGAAAAAGAATATGAAAAGAATATATATACATCACTTTGCTAAACAGCAGAAATTAACATAACATTGTAAATAAAAAAAATTCCTACCAGTAAATTAAAATCTTACTCCTATTAGGTAAATGTGTAGGTTTTCCACAATGCCATACTTTAGTCAATGCAGAGGCTCAAATGACAGGCATTTGAAAGACTCTGGCATGCAAGCCCGGTAGGTGAAAAGATTATAGGTTTAGAGCTTTAGATTCACTTCAAAGTGTATGCTATGGACAGGCATATCCTCCCTGGTGCCCTGGGCTGCTCTGCAGTTCCTGCTAGTCTTTTAAAGCCTGGAGAGAGTTAAGGTTAAAGCTGTGTAGATGGGAGCCTGGGAAAGAACTGGAGGTGGAAGGGTTGGAATGGGCAGAGCCCAAAGGATGCCAAGATCTTGCAAAAGAACCTGGCATGTCTGTCAGAGTGGCATTCTGTTCCACCCTGGGTGGGAAGGTGTCAGAGAAAGGCTGTTAGGGAGAGATCACTGCCATGGGGACAGGATTGAAGGGTTAATAGTTTGAAAAGACCAGAAGCCATACTGAAGGCCACAAAATGGACCATGGCCCTTGCACTGGGGTCAGAGATGAGAATTGGAATCCCACTCTTAATTCCAATCCCCCCTTTTATTTTCTTCTGAATTCTTTTTGGATGTTGTTTGAACATTGCTTTTTTGGATGCTCCTTTCACCTGGAAACTGAGCAGCATTTCTGTTTCTCTTGGACAACCATGGGACAGCTCTCAAGTTCTTGCCTGTGTTTTCAGATGCCTACTGGCATCAGAAACCAACACTTTCACGTCAAATACTAACTAGGTTGGGTAAAGGGTGAAGATAATGAGGGGTGGATGCACTTTATATTTATAAACAGGCTTCCCAGGTGGCTCAGTGGTAAAGAACTTGTATACCAATTCAGGAGGTGTAAGAGACTTGTGTTTGATCCCTGGGTTGGGAAGATCCCCTGGAGGAGGGCATGGCAGCCCTCTCCAGTATTCTTGTTTGCAGAATTCCATGGACAAAAGAGCCTGCTGAGCTACAATCCATACAGTTGCAGAGTCAGATGTGACTGAAATGACTTAGCATGCACGCACATACATATAAACAAAAAAAAAGTCACCAATGCCCTGCCCCCCCCAACCCCCCTCCCCACTTCAGATCACGGTGTGCTTTTCTGGACCTCCCAAAGGTAAGGGTTGCTCAAGTGTTCAGTGTTATCCTTCCCTCTCTAGTTTGTCTTTTACTCAACCAAATCTCACGCGGCATTTGGCATCAAGGAGCAGAAGCCTTGGAAGAAGAAACTCTGAGAAGCCCGCAGTCTGGCTGGGTTGACTCACCAGTTGTAATGTTACCAAGTATTCCTGGACTTTCAGCCACAGGGTCTTGTTGTGCAGAAGCATTCTGACAACTCATGGCATCTGCTTCTCCAAGTCCTTGCTGATGTCTACTCTCTGAACACTATTGATTTCAATCTACTTGCATGAAAAATATAAGTTCTTGCTAGGCCAAGGTAACTAAGTAGGGCTTTTCCACTGGTGGGCACTGGTTGGAGGATTTTGCTTCCTCCAACCCAGGGGACATTTGGCAATGTATGGAAATATGATTTTATTGTCACTATTTCGGGGGGAGGGGAATTTGTCCTTTCTGGAACCTTAGTCAACATCTGAAGACATGGTTGATCATTACAAGTGAGGTGAGGGGAATAATATTGCCATTTGTTGGGTGGAATCAAGGGGTGCTGCCAAGCATGCTACAATGCACAAAAGAGCCCCACAACAAAGAATTATCTGTTCTAGAGTTTCAACAGTGTTAAAAGTAAGAAGCTCTGACCCAGAGGGAAAGTCCAGGCTGGATTCTTGACACTGAAGCATCAGAATGTGAGAGTCACTCAGTTGTGTCTGACTCTTTGCAACCCCATGGACTATACAGTCCATGGGATTCTCCAGGCCAGAATATTGGAGTGGGTCACCTTTCCCTTCTCCAGGGAATCTTCCCAACCCAAGGATTGAACCCAGGTATCCCACATTGCGGGCAGATTCTTTACCAGCTGACCCATAAGGGAAGCCCAAGAATACTGGAGTGGGTAGCCTGTCCCTTCTCCCAGTGGATCTTCCCAACCCAGGAATCGAACCAGGGTCTCCTACATGGCAGGAAGATTCTTTACCAACTGAGCTGTCAGGGAAGCATCAAATGGTCCTCAAAAGATCATAATTTTCAAAGCTGGAAGACTAGTAAGTATCCTGGGGTAGATTTAGGATATCGTAGATGATCTTGGCCAGAATTCTCATCTATTCGTGGCTGCGGTTCACTTCAGTTGTTCAGTCATGTCTGACTCTTTTCCACCACATGACTTGCAGCATGCCAGGCCTCCCTGTCCATCACCAACTCCCGGGTTTCACCCAAACTCAAGGCCATCAAGTCAGTGATGCCTTCCAGCCTCTCCTCTGTCGTCCCCTTCTCCTCCTGCCCCCAATCCCTCCAAGTATCAGAGTCTTTCCAATGAGTCAACTCTTCGCATGAGGTGGCCAAAGTATTGGCGTTTCAGCTTTAGCATCAGTCCTTCTAATGAACACACAGGACTGATCTCCTTTAGGAAGGGCTGCTTGGATCTCCTTGCAGTCCAAGGGACTTGCAAGAGTCTATTTCAACACCACAGTTCAAAAGCATCAATTCTTCGGTGCTCAGCTTTCTTCACAGTCCAACTCTCACATCCATATATAACCACTGGGAAAACCAGAGCCTTGACTAGATAGACCTTTGTTGGCAAAGTAATGTCTCTGCTTTTGAATATGCTGTCTAGGTTGGTCATAACTTTCCTTCCAAGGAGTAAGCATCTTTTAATTTCATGGCTGCAATCACCATCTGCAGTGATTTTGAGCCCACCGCAAAATGAAGTCTAACACTGTTTCCATTGTTTCCGCATTTATTTCCCATGAAGTGATGGGACCAGCTGCCATAATCTTCATTTTCTGAATGTTGAGCTTTAAGCCAACTTTTTCACTCTCCTCTTTCATTTTTATCAAGAGGCTTTTGAGTTCCTCTTCACTTTCTGCCATAAGAGTGGTATCATCTGCATATCTGAAGTTATTCATATTTCTCCCAGCAATCTTGTTTCCAGTTTGTGTTTCTTCTAGTCCAGCGTTTCTCATGATGTACTCTGCATATAAATTAAATAAGCAGGGTGACAATATACAGCCTTGACATACTCCTTTTCCTATCTGGAACCAGTCTATTGTTTCATGTCCTGTTCTAACTGTTGTTTCCTGACCTGCATGTAGGTTTCTCAGGAGGCAGGTCAAGTGGTCTGGTATTCCTGTCTCTTTCAGAATTTTTCACAGTTTATCATGATCCACATAGTCAAGGGCTTTGGCATAGTCAATAAAGCAGAAGTAGATGTTTTTCTGGAACTCTCTTGCTTTTTTGATGATCCAGAAGATGTTGGCAATTTGATCTCTGGTTCCTCTGCCTTTTCTAAAACCAGCTTGAACATCTGGAAGTTCACGGTTCACATATTGCTGAAGCCTGGCTTGGAGAATTTTGTTCATCACTTTACTAGCATATAAGATGAGTGCAATTGTGCGGTAGTTTGAGCATTCTTTTGCATTGCCTTTCTTTGGAATTGGAATAAAAACTGACCTTTTCCAGTCCTGTGGCCACTGCTGAGTTTTCCAAATTTGCTGGCATATTGAGCACAGCACTTTCACAGCATCATCTTTCAGGATTTGTAATAGCTCCACTGGAATAGCTACACTGGAAGAGCTCCACTAGCTTTGTTCGTAGTGATGCTTTCTAAGGCCCACTTGACTTCACATTCCAGGATGTCTGGCTCTAGGTGAGTGATCACACTGTCGTGATTATCTTGGTCATGAAGATCTTTTTTTGTACAGTTCTGTGTATTCTTGCCACCTCTTCTTAATATCTTCTGCTTCTGTTAGGTCCATATCATTTCTGTCCTTTATCAAGCCCATCTTTGCATGAAATGCTCCCTTGGTATCTCTGATTTTCTTGAAGAGATCTCTAGTCTTTCCCATTCTGTTGTTTTCCTCTTTCTTTGCATTGATCACTAAGGAAGGCTTTCTTATCTCTCCTTGCTATTCTTTGGAACTCTGCATTCAGATGCTTATATCTTTCCTTTTCTCCTTTGTTTTTCACTTCTCTCTCTCTCTCTCTTTTTTTTTCCACAGATATTTGTAAGGCCTCCTCAGACACCCATTTTGCTCTTTTGCATTTCTTTTTCTTGGGGATGGTCTTGATCCCTGTCTCCCGCACAATGCCACAAACCTCCATCCATAGTTCATCAGGCACTCTATCTATCAGATCTAGGCCCTTAAATCTATTTCTTACTTCCACTGTATAATCATAAGGGATTTGATTTAGGTCGTAGCTGAATGGTCTAGCGGTTTCCCCTACTTTCTTCCATTTAAGTCTGAATTTGGCAATAAAGAGTTCATGATCTGAGCCACAGTCAGCTCCTGGTCTTGGTTTTGCTGACTGTATAGAGCTTCTCCATCTTTGGCTGCAAAGAATATAATCAATCTGATTTTGGTGTTGACCATCTGGTGATGTCCATATGTAGAGTCTTCTCTTGTGTTGTTAGAAGAGGGTGTTTGCTATGACCAGTGTGTTCTCTTGGAAAAACTCTATTAGCCTTTGCTCTGCTTCATTCCGCATTCCAAGGCCAAATTTGTCTGTTACTCCAGGTGTTTCTTGACTTCTTATTTTTGCATTCCAGTTCCCTATAATGAAAAGGATATATTTTGGGGGTGTTTGTTCTAAAAGGTCTTGTAGGTCTTCATAGAACCATTCAACTTCAGCTTCTTCAGCATTACTGGTTGGGGTATAGACTTGGATTACTGTGCTATTGAATGGTTTGCCTTGGAAATGAACAGAGATCATTCTGTCATTTTTGAGATTGCATCCAAGTACTGCATTTCATACTCTTTTGTTGACCATGATGGCTACTCCATTTCTTTTAAGGCAATCCTGCCCACAGTAGTAGATATAATGGTCATGTGAGTTAAATTCACCCATTCCAGTGCATTTTAGTTCACTGATTCCTAGAATGGCAATGTTCACTCTTGCCATCTCCTGTTTGACCACTTCCAATTTGCCTTGATTCATGGACCTGACATTCCAGGTTCCTATGCAATATTGCTTTTTACAGCATCAGACCTTGCTTCTATCACAAGTCACATCCACAACTGGGTATTGTTTTTGCTTTGGCTCCATCCCTTCATTCTTTCTGGAGTTATTTCTCCACTGATCTCCAGAAGCATATTGGGCACCTACTGACCTGGGGAGTTCCTCTTTCAGTATCCTATCATTTTGGCTTCTCATACTGTTCATGGGGTTCTCAAGGCAAGAATACTGAAGTGGTTTACCATTCCCTTCTCCAGTGGACCACATTCTGTCAGACCTCTCCACCAGGACCCACCCGTCTTGGGTAGCCCCAAAAGACATGGCTTAGTTTCATTGAGTTAGACAGGGCTGTGGACCATGTGATCAGACTGACTAGTGTTCTGTGATTATGGTTTCAGTGTGTCTGCCCTCTGATGCCCTCTCGCAACACCTACTCTCAGTTTTCTATTTTCATGAGTCCTTAACTTCCTCTGAACAAGAGAGTGTATCTTCAGGGTGACATGTGTCAAACTGATCTCCAAGGGTCTAGGTTCCATTTTACTATAGTGTATACAGAGGGAGATTTGGTTCCTCCTATTTATCAGGTCATGAAGTATTATCAGATACCAGCTGTTATCTTAGGGAGATGGAATTGGAGCATGGTATGTGATGTGAGTTGGCATGAAGAGGGAACATGTGAGTTAAGTACTTTTATCCGACTCCAACTCCAGAATGGCAATAGGATATTGTAGGTGGGAAGAGGGAACCAGTAACTTGTGAGATCCAAGTTAGCAGATTGTGCCTGGCGCTCAGTGGGTCATGGGGCCATGAAGCGACTTTCCTTGTGGGTAGTGGATGGGGGAGTTGCAGAGCCCAGTATGTATCAGTCTTTCCATAAGGACTGTTAGTGAGTTGGGATAGAGAGGACATGCAGCTGTTACAATATTCAGGGGCTGAAAGGGGGACAGAAAGCCATGGCAAGAATTTATGCAAAGGGACTTCCCTGGTGGTCCAAAGGCTAAGCCTCTGAACTCCCAACACAGGATGCCCGGGTTCAATCCCTGGCAGGGGAACTAGATCCCACATGCTGCAACAAAGAATTCACATGCTGCAAGAAGAACCAGGTGCAGCCAAATAAATAAATATTTTAAAAAATTTTATGCAGAGCTTCTTGGGAAAATAAAAGCAAACATGATACTTCTTTTTTTCTGATTTTATAAGAATAAAACAGTTGGGGGCGGTCCTAAGATGGCAGAGGAATAGGACAGAGAGATCACTTCCCCCCCCACAAATTCATCAAAAGAACATTTGAACACTGAGTAAATTCCACAAAACAACTTCTGAATGCTGTCAGAGGACATCAGGCACCCAGAAAAGCAGCTCATTGTCTTTGAAAGGAAGTAGGAAAAAATATAAAGGATTAAAAAGAGAGATAAACTCCTTCCAAAGGTCCCACACAAGCACTGCTGCACTCAGTGCCCCTGACTCTGCAGCAGGCCACCGTCAACCCACCCCTCTACTGGATACTCTGGACACTCCTGGTGTAACTTTGAGGCACTGCATCAGATACTATATATGCATCAACTCTTTTCTTAAAGCACCATTCAAGATTTTTAATCTTTGCTCTTTGGTATTTGTTATCAATTTTGTACCTTTAAGAACCCAATCTTCAGTACTCATTTTTACTTGGGAGTGAGATTACTGGCTTGACTGCTCTCTCCCTCTTTGGACTCTCCTTTTTCTCCACCAGGTCTCCTGTGTCTCCCCCCTACCCTCTCTCTTCTCTATCCAACTCTAAATCTCTGTGTGTTCCAGATGGTGGAGAACACTTAGGGAACTGATTACTGGCTGGATCTGTCTCTCTCCCTTTGATTCCCCCCTTTTATCCTCCTGGTCACTCTGTCTCCTTCCTCCCTCTTCTTTTCTCTGTATAACTCTGAGAATATCTCTAAGTGGTCCAGTTGTGGAGTGCACATAAGAAAGTGATTACTGGCTAGCTTGCTCTCTCCTCTATTGATTCCACCTCATCTCATTTGGGTCACCTCTAACTCCCTCCTCCTTCTTCTCTTCTCCATGTAACTCTATGAACCTCTCTGGGTGTCCCTCACTGTGGAGAAACTTTTCATCTTTAACCTAGATGTTTATCAATGGTGCTGTATAAAAGGAGGTCTTGAGACTACTGTAAAAATAAGACTGAAACCCAGAAGCAGGAGGCTTAAGTCCAAATCCTGAGAACACCAGAGGATTCCTGACTCCAGGGAACATTAATTGACAGGAGCTCATCAAACACCTCCATACCTATACTGAAACCAACCACCACTCAAGGGCCAACAAATTCCAGAGTAAGACATATCACACAAATTCTCCAGCAACACAGGATCACAGCCCTGAGCACCAATATACAGGCTGCCCAAAGTCATTCCAAAACCACTGACATCTCATAACTCATTACTGGACACTTCATTGCACTTCAGTGAGAAGAAATCCAGCTCTATCCACCAGAACACTGACACAAGCTTCCCTAACCAAGAAACCTTGACAAGCCATCTGTACAACCCTACCCACAGCAAGGAAACTCCACAATAAAGAGAACTCCACAAACTGCCAGAATACAGAAAGGACACCCCAAACACAGCAATATAAACAAGATGAAGAGATAGAGGAATATCCAGCAGGAAAAGGAACAGGATAAATGCCCACAAAACAAAATGAAAGAGGAAGAGATAGGGAATCTACCTGATAAAGAATTCCCAATAATGATAGAGAAAATGATCAAAAATCTTGAAATCAAAATGGAATCACAGATAAATAGCCTGGAGACAAGGATTGAGAAGATGCAAGAAAGGTTTAACAAGGACCTAGAAGAAATAAAAAAGAGTCAATTTATAATAAATAATGCAATAAATGAGATCAAAAACACTCTGGAGGCAACAAACAGTAGAATAACAGAGGCAGAAGATAGGATTAGTGACTTATAAGATAGAATGGTAAAATGAATCAGAGATGAAAAAAAACCCAGTGAATTCAAAGAAATGAGTACAATCTCAGAAACCTCCAGGACAGTGTTAAATGCCCCAACATTCGAATCATAGGAGTCCCAGAAGAAGACAAAAGAAAGACGATGAGGAAATACTTGAGGAAATAATAGTTGAAAACTTCCCTAAAATGGGAAAGGAAATAATCACCCAAGTCCAAGAAACCCAGAGAGTCCCAAACAGGATAAACTCAAGGTAAAACACCCCAAGACACATATTAATCAAGTTAACAAAGATTAAACACAATGAACAAATATTAAAAGCAGCAAGGGAGAAACAATAAATAACACACAAGGGAATTCCCATAAGGATAACAGCTGATCTTTCAATAGAAACTCTTTGGGTGAGGAGGGAATGGCAAGACATACTTAATGTGATGAAAGAAAATAATCTACAACCCAGATTACTGTACCCAGCAAGGATCTCATTCAAATATGAAGGAGAAATCAAAAGCTTTACAGACAAGCAAAAGCTGAGAGAATTCAGCGCCACCAAACCAGCTCTCCCAGAAATGCTAAAGGATATTCTCTAGACAGGAAACACAACAAGGGTGTATAAACTTGAATCCAAAACAATAAAGTAAATGACAATGGTATCATACTTATCAATAATTACCTTAAACGTAAATGGGTTGAAAGCCCCAACCAAAAGGCAAAGACTTGCTGAATGGATACAAAAACCAGACCCCTATATATGTTGTCTATAAGAGACCCACCTCAAGACAGGGGACACAT